>JAULJZ010169454.1:0-24720 GCA_032270985.1 Heliamphora pulchella
TCGGGAATCCATATCTTAAACGTGGGGAGAATTCAGTGCATTTGATAATTGGAGACTCAAGACATAATTTGAGTTAGACCCGGGAGTTCAGTCAGGACCTTTAATGGAATAAGTTCTGGTTCGTAAGGGAAAGGATCTAGCTCGAGGACAGAATTAGGGATATCCAATTTTTTCGTACGGTTAACCCGAGTTCTATATTTCCTCGTGATCCCTCACGTAGCCCATTATACGCACGCATATTTTTCTTGATGGTTTCGATAATTATTTAATTTAATTTGAATACCGATTTTGCCGCCAGGGACATTCGGGAAATAAATTAAATTTATGAGGGGCGATTTTTGTATTTGGCACACCTAGGGATTACTCGCCAAGTGGCCATCCTTAGGAGATTGTGGATTTAATTAAATATGTTAAGTATATCTCTTTATATCCTTTTAGGAAGGAGAGGATATACTCAATATATTTTGATATATTCATATATATCAAGGGGAGGCTTATTAACAAAAAAAAAAAACCTAACCCAAATTCTCCCATATAGCCGCCTGCCTCCTCTTCTCTTTGGCAATGATTTTTGCCTTTTTGGAGATCATTGTGTGACAAGAAACCAAGGTAAGAAGAACACTTCGATCGGAATCGGAGCCCACACATCACGATTGTCGTAGTGCGTCTGGGCCATACATGAGAAGGTTGCAAGGTCGTCTTTAACGTATTTGGGATTTCTAGAAACCTAGCGACAAGTTTCATAGAGGTATTAAACTATTAAAATCATTATAGTTTTCGTTTTTCATGAAAATCGCATATGTCATTTTTTACGGTCACGACGTCGATTCAAAAATCAATTTTTTTTTCGCTCTGTGGCTCCCTCTCTAACACTTGCGGTATCTAAAACTCTGGTTTTAGTAACACGTGTGTGTGTGTATGGTTATGTGGGCGGACGAAAAAGTAGTCTGATGTCCCGTGGACGAAAAAGTTGTTCGATGGGCATTTGCTTTAGTTAACAGGGATAGAAAAGGGGTTTGATATATGTTAACTCTAATTAACCATGCATGTGTGTGTGCGTGTGCATAGAAATCAGTGGAACAAAAATGTGGTCCTAATGATGCAATGATGTGCAGGTATCTGAAGGATGGAAATGTGGTCCTAAAGAGGCACTTGTTCTGTGTTGCACGTGCTGCGTTGTGTAGGTGGCGTGTGTCACGTGAGTTGTATGTGTTGCATAGGTTAACTCCGATTAACTTCTTAGTAGGTGGGGTTGTGGTCCGTCAGTGAGAGAGTCCGAGAACAATCCTTGTGTTGGGTGTCTATCACTGTGAACTGTAGAACTATTGTTGAGGCTTGTGAGAGTCGGCATAAATATGTGTACCTGTGTTGCATACATATACCTGTTATCTTTGAGGCTCATGTGAGTTAATGCATATACCTATGTTGTATGTGTGCTCGTGAGAGTCGAGGCTCGTAGGAGTCGATCTGTGTATGAGAAGCTTTGTCAATTTTGTATGTATACAAAACCGTTTTCAAACTATTTTTAAGTCTCTTGTAAGTTGTGATATAAAACTATTTTCAAACTTGTTTTGAGGCTCAGGCAAGTCGTTACATACAACTTATATCTGCTAGCATGTTTAGCTTATACCGCTTGCTTGTCTAGTTTCTGCTGAGCTTTGGCTCATGGTGTGGGATTTGAAATATTTTTAGGTACCGATCACACACAGATTGATTTGGAGGTGCTGGGGGGGCAAAAGATTTGTAGTCTTTCTTTTGTTTTTTTTGACCCATATATGTTTACATGTTAGCGGTGTTGGAACCGAGTGTTGTAAGCCTGAGGGCAATATCTATTTAAATGCATGTATGCGTTACTTTAAGAGTATAACATCGAGTTGGGTGTTATGTATGGTTGTTGCTGGGTATACCTTGTGACCCAGAGTTTAGGGCGTGAAAGAATGGTATCAGAGCTCTGGGTTCGAATACCTAAGAGCCGTGGGAAATGGGTGCATCACTTGGTGAGGTTGATTGTGTGTGCTTGATTGCATGTGTTTAGCTGTTTTGATAGCATGAGCATGATATGTGTGAACATTGTATATATGTGAGCATGGGGGTTGAACCTTAGGGACGATTAGTCTTTCCTTCGGGTGTTTGGGAAGCTGAGTTAAAAATGCGTTTGGCCGACGTGTTTTCTGGAAAGCAATCTGAGCAGGTTATCCAAATGGACACGTCGTTCTTATCGGTTCTCGTCGGTATGTGGGGTTATTTAGCATGAACTTATGTGGCTATGTGTTAGCATGCTATGTGGTTAGCATTTATGTTCTTGCGATATGCTGCATCTTATATTCTGTTTTCCTTTCATATAGACGTGATGTCTGCGAGGAGAGGACGTGGCCGTGGTCGGGGCCGTGGTCGGGGCCGTGGCTGTGGTTTTGGCCGAGGGGATGTGATTATTCCTGATGCTGAGGAAGAAAATGCTCCCCAAGGACCAGTTAACGTGGTAGGGTTGCTGCGTGCGCTGGGTAGCTCCGTTGGCCAGTTGGTTGAGACCTCTAGGGCGAGAGGGAGAGAGCCCGAGTTGAGGGCAATGGTGGCGATGCGGAAGTTTAGACGTATGAATCCTCCTACCTTTGTTGGGGATCCTGACCTACAGTGGCTATCGAGTGGTTAGAGCTGGTGACCCAGATCCTCGATACATTACAGATTGTGGAGGATGATTTGCGGATTCCTTTTTCTACCTTCTAGTTGAGAGGGGATGCTCATGAGTGGTGGAAATATGCCGGAGGGCATGTGGGTAGCTTTCATAGGGGTATTTTTGGAGAAGTATTTTTTGACTTCATCTAGAGATCTATACAGAGAGGAGTTCTATGCTCTCACTTAGGGGGCGATGAACATTGTTCAGTATGAAGCCAGATTGACCACTTTCTCTCGGTTTGCACTGGAGTTGGTGGGCACCAATGAGTTGCGAGGATTGAGATCTATATAGAGAGAAGTTCTACGCTCTCAGTCAGATGGACACTTCAACAAGAGGCAGAAGTCCTCTGGCCCTCATTTTCACCTATCTGGGTCACGACGGTAGTTTTCTGCATCAGCACCATCAGTGGCCTCGTCTGAGAGGCAAGAGTAGAGAGAGTTGATCTGTTATCGGTGCAGGTAGCTTGGGCATCATGTGGTAGATTGTCCACAGCCGACGCAATCTCAGGGTTCGGTGCCAGTTCAGGTGCAGCGGAGGGAGCCTCCATTTTGTTTTGGGTGTGGTTAAACAGGGCATATTGCCCGGAACTGTCCTCATGGAGGCAATGTGCCGAGCACGACAGGTGCCACACTAGTACAGGACCGACGAGGTTATCAGCAGCCAGCAGTACAGACTTCTCGGGTGACAGACCGTGGTGTATCAGTTCAGTTTGTACAACAGTCGGCAGTCCCAAGTTATAGAGGGCAGGCCAGGATGACACAAGGCCGAGTGTATGCACTTGCAGATCCTAGTTCTTCTAGGGCACCAGTTGTGGCTGACGATGCAGCTATATGAGTGGAGTTACCTTCTGAGTATGCAAACTTTGCATATTCAGAAGCACCATGTTCTTCCAGGAAGCATCATGTTCTTTTTCATTTGTTTGGGGAGTTGGTGATGGGCTCCATAGGTTGAGTGTGGGTGCTGAGACACCGGTTGGTGAGCTTGTGAGGTTGGGATGAAATGTAGATCCCGTGTCTTTGAGGTAGTTAGCCATTTTCTATAATGCACGATCTTGTCTGACCAAATCATTGGAATGGTTTGGCTAACTACTTCTCGTGCCAGTGTCGATGGTGATCGACGAGGTTGTTTCTTTTGACCTTATGCTAAATTTCAGGGATGAAATTCCTTTAAGGGGGTAGAGTTGTGAGACCCTGACCCATTTTCTTTTTTTGACGTTTTTTCGACGCGTGTTTACCGTTTATGTAATAACATGTTTTATATGCGTTTTTATGCAAGATCGAGTTTAGATATGCATGTGAAGTTGGTTTCCGGGGCCGTTGGACGCTGTAATGCGAATTATAAAAAATATATATATTTTCTGGAGAGCTTATAAATATCTGACATTAGATATTTTGAAAAGAAATTTTTAAAACTTCTTAACTAAGTTTTCTCTTTTTGGCTCTGCCTTCCCTCTAACTTCTCAGGGGCCCGGGGTTTAATTTTTGACAATTAGACAGCGGATCCCTGCTATCGGCATTGGGGGCTACGCGTTCATCCGGATATAATTTTATTCTGGCAAAGCTCAATTTTGGACGTGGATCGATACGTCAAGTTTTTAACTCACCAAGGTAGGATCCTAAACTCTCATATCTTATAAGAGTGCTACGTGTAATTGTATACGTTTTTACTGGTTAAAATGAATGAAATCTGAATTTGTTTCAAAAGTTGGGTTTTGGGTTCAAAACCACTTTTCGACGATTTTGGTTGGATAAAATCATATTTTGGGTGTTTCTTTCGAGGTTTGGGTGTTAGGCTTGGGCGTGCGTATGTCCAAGGATGTTGGATGGGAGTTTAGAGGCTTTGTTTTGGGATTTTGGTGGCCAAACCCGTAGCCTGGAGGTGGGTTCCGCCTGGGTTCAGTCGACTAAACTTGGGAGGTCAGTCGACTGGATCGTTGTTCAGTCGACTGACCGGTGTTTTGGGGAATTTTTGCGAGATTCCAGTAGCTCTTTTGGGTCGACTGGATGGGGTCCAGTCGACTGGGTTCTGTGTGGGCATTTTTTTGGTGTTGTGGTGGTTTTGGTGGTCGTGTGGTGGCTTCTCGGTCGTTCGAGTTATGGGGCTCAATCGACTGCTCTCCTCTAGTGATTTTTCAGTTGATAGGATTATGGGGTCTTGTCGACTGAAGTCACAGAGAGGGTGTTGGTCAGTTCATGTGGGGTATTAGAGCACAATAGTGTGTGTGGTGGTTGGTGCACCGGTGGGTGCTGGATGTGTGGGTCCGTTGGTCGTTTTAAAGGTGGTTTTTGGTGAGAACTGTTTTGTGGAGGTTTGGTGTTGGCCTTTGGGTTAGGTTTGGCTTTATGCGTTGTAGGTCGTCCAGGTAAGAGGACGAGTTGTCTTGGTGTGTGGATGTTAGGTTGTATGGTATGTGATGTTGTGGTGGGTTATGTGGCGTCGTTCTGTGAAACTTAGTATTTTACGTGGTTATGTGCATTTAAAACTCTAGTTCTTATTATGCATGTTACAGGACGGATATGTAGTCTTGCGGTATCTAAAACTCTGGTTTTAGTAACATGTGTGTGTGTATGGTTATGTGGGTGAACGAAATAGTAGTCTGATATCCTGTGGATGGAAAAGTGGTTCAATGGGTATTAGCTCTAGTTAACGGGGACGAAAAAGGGGTTTGATAAACGTTAACTCTAATTAACCATGCATGTGTGTGTGTGTGTGCGCAAAAATTGGAGGAACGAAAATGTGGTCCTAATGATGTAATGATGTGCAGGTATCTGAAGGACAGGAAAGTGGTCCTAAAGAGGCACGTGTTGTGTGTTGCACGTAGTGCGTTGTGTGGGTGGCGTGTGTCACGTGAGTTGCATGTGTTGCATAGGTTAACTCTGATTAACTAGTTAGTAGGTGTGGCTGTGGTCCTTCGGTGAGAGTCCAAGAATAATCCTTGTGTTGGGTGGTCCTTCGGTGAGAGTCCAAGAATAATCCTTGTGTTGGGTGTTTATCACCGTGAGCTGTAGAATTGTTGTTGAGGCTTGTGAGAGTCGACATAAATATGTATACCTGTGTTGCATACATATACCTGATATCTTTGAGGCTCGTGTGCGTCGATGCATATACCTGTACTGTATGTGGGCTCGTGAGAGTCGAGGCTCGTAGGAGTCGATCTGTGCATGAGAAGCTTTGTTAATTTTGTATGTATACAAAACCGTTTTCAAATTATTTTTTAGTCTCTTGTGAGTCATGATATAAAATTATTTTCAAACTTGTTTTGAAGCTCCGACAAGTCGTTACATACATCTTACATCTGCTAGCATGTTTAGCTTATATCGCTTGCTTGTCTAGTTTTTGCTGAGTTTTGACTCACGGTGTGGGATTTGAAATATTTTTTAGGTACTGGTCACATAGGTTGATCTGGAGATGCCGGAGGGGTGGAAGATTTGTAATCTTCTTTTTGTTTCTTTTGAGCCAT
Source organism: Heliamphora pulchella (assembly GCA_032270985.1). Classification (NCBI taxonomy): domain Eukaryota; kingdom Viridiplantae; phylum Streptophyta; class Magnoliopsida; order Ericales; family Sarraceniaceae; genus Heliamphora; species Heliamphora pulchella. Next base: position 6,135 of record JAULJZ010169454.1, read on the forward strand.
GTATGTTTACATGTTAGCGATGTTGGAACCATGTGTTGTAAGCCTGAGGGCGATATCTATTTAAATGCATGTATGCGTTATTTTGAGAGTATAACATTGGGTTGGGTGTTATGTATGGTTGTTGTTGGGTGTATCACGTGACCCGGAGTTTGAGGCGTGACAGGTTAGTTCATGGGTCTCTCGGGGTTCGGGACGTGACAAGAATTAAAATTTAATCAACTAGTGGAACAAAGTCGAAGCATCAAGAAATCAATTTTGAGAGTGGCCGAGAATCTTGGGGTTGGAGACTTTGGCGTAATCCAACACTTTGAGGCTCCATAAGGTAGTATTTAGACTATTTTGTGTGCTTTACTTTAATTTGTGTTGATTTTCATAAATTAGAATTAATGTTTAAGAGAAACCTACGTATGATTGAAAAATTTAGATATGGTTATATCTTTATATCTTGTAACTTAAGCCATGAGTTGGTGGATAATCTAAACACAAAGGAGTCATAAAGTGTGAATTGAACTGCCTAATTAATTGAATTTAAATATATAATTTGAGTCGATAATCCATTTCGGAAGACTTAGAAAACTAGGGAACTATTTTAAAAACTAAAATCACGGGATTTGAGTTTTAAACTAATGTTTGATTTGGATTACATAAAATGATTAAGGTTAAACTTTGTCAATTTGAATTGAGGAGTTAATGAGTGTTATGAATTGAAAATTGAATACTTTATCTTAGTGTATGAAATGAATAATTCGGAACCATGAGAGAGTTGTGTTCTTCAGCGAACTTAGAGATAATTTGGGAATTTTTGAAGCCTTGACATAGGATGTTGAGATTAAGTTGGTGTATCATCCGCCACACAAAAGTTAGTTGCGGGATAATTGAGTTTGAATACATGAATCGATGAAAGAATTGGTAATGAATCGGTAGTGGGATTGAAGTGAGGTTTTGAATAGTCGTTGGAGTTAATAAACTCGGGGATTCATAAATTGTGAATTAATTTGGTGGTTGAATTGATAAATTTGGGAAGGATGATATATAAAATCATGAGTAATGGATAGGATTTGAATTAAGTAACTCATTAAATCGAGAGTTGAAGGGTAAATCTAAGGCTAATTGACAGGAGTCAAGGATGTCTTAATTCTATTGAGAATGGACCAATTTCATCTTGTGTTTATTAAGTGGGAAAAAGGAGTTATGAAATGGGAATCTGTAAATGATGAATTAAATCTTGAAATTTTAGGGTTTGGGAATTTAGAACTTGTAATGCAAATGAGTAGAAAATCATAAGAGATAATAAAACCATGTAAATTGCTTATTTGAGAGTAGAATGTTAAAATTCATGGCTTAGTTAATTTGCTAAATCAGGTTTGTTTATTTAAAATTGGGCTAAATATGAACTAAATATTTAAAACTATAACTAAACGAGAAGTTTAGAGAGTTGTTGAAGTAAAACTTAATTGATGAGGTTGATTCTATGGGATATATATAAGACTTGTGATATTGGATTGAAAACGACACAAGATAATGGATAATTAATAGTTTATATATGTCAAAATTTTGGAATCATAGGGATAAATACTTGTTAAATGAAATTATGCAATGAAAGTTGTGATATGTTTACTTGATCCATATATGTTGAGATTTTGAACAAGAACCTTGAAATAGTTATGGAAGCTTTAATTCATCCTTAAGTTAATTTTATTTAACACAGAAGTTTCAATCTTGTAATCCCGGGAAAGTTGAGTTTTGATGAATTAACTGATGGGAGATTTTTGCTTATTCATGTGAAATCTAACTTGGATAAATTGGGATTAATGAATGAGAGAACTATCTCAAAATTTTGTTTCAATCATTCATGTTAAATTAGAAAAGTGGATGTAACTAAATTGTCAAATGTAAAAATTGTGAACTTGATTAAGAATCAATAAGTGATATGATTATATGAAACGACACTTATAGATGGTACAATGAGAAATGTTTATGGAATTGAATTGGGGAGGTGGACTCCATATTGTTAATAAAAAATGATGATTAATCAAATATTGAACCGATGATGATTGATATGGATGTGATAAGTTGGGCTTGACTAGCTCCACGGTAAAAGACCAAAAACTTGCACAAACTGGGTATCATTGCCCTCGGGTTAGCCCCGTAAAACGGATTTGGGTACCATGTCCCTCGGAAGAGGTTCGTAAAATAGGAATTGTAGTAGTGATTTATAGAGCTATCTATTACCCAATGGATTCGCGTAGCCTATGGGGAGAATAGGGAGAAATTTCTATAAGCTGCACCCGACGTCGGTTCCGTACTTTGATTAATGAAATAAAAAGTGAAATGTGAATAGAGAATTTAAGAATATGAAAGAAAGTAATGGTTTTATAATAGATAAGAGATGAATTAATAGTTGGGCAATTGATTGAGAAATAAATATAAAAGCAAGAATTAAAGAATGATAAAAAGAAGGTGTAATTAATATGAAGAAAAGAAAAGAAAAATAATAAAAGTTTAATGGTTGAATAAGAAAGAGAAGTGGGTTAATTGATAATAAGAGATGTGATTTATTGATATTAAGGGACGAGAAATAATAGAAGACGAACTAAGTGGAAGAACATGAAATGATAATAAAATAGGAAAGAACTTAAATGGAAATGAATAAATGTGAATCTATAACCTCATGGTAAAAGTAATGAGTTAAATGAATTTAAGTACTAAAAGTGTAACGTCCCAAACTCGGACTGTGAGACCCTGACCCGTTTTCTTTTTTCTGCGTTTTTCGACGCGCGTTTCGTGTTTTTGTTTGAGCATGTTTTTAATGCTTTTGATGCATGATCGACCTTAGATATGCATGTGGAATTGGTTCCCAGGACCGTTGGGTGTTGCGGTGCGAATTTTTTTTAAAAAAAAGATATTTTCGTGGCCTATAAATATCTAGTTTTAGATATTTTGGAAAAGATATTTTCATAACTTCCTGGCTAAGTTTCCCTTTTTCTTTCCAACGGAAGCTCTGCCTTCTCTCTAGATTTTCTTGGGGCCCGGGCTTTGTTTTTGGTGATCAAGTAGCAGATCCTTAGTCTCCTCGTGGTGGGCTACGCGTTCATCCAGACGGAATTCTATTCTGCCGAAGCTCGATTTTACACGTGGATCGAGATGTTGAGTTTTTAACTCACCGAAGTAGGATTCTAGACCTGTATGTTTTATAAGGGTGCTACGTGTAATCGTGTGTGTTTTTATCGGTTAGATCGCACTAGATCTGATTTTGTTTAAAAAGTGGGGTTTTGGTTTAAAATCGTTTTGGGTGTTTTTGGTTGGATGGAATCGGGTTTCAAGTGTTTCTCTCGAGGTTTTGTGGTAGTTTTGGGCTTGTCTATGTCCGAGGATTGTTAAAGTGGTGTTTGGATGGTTTAATTTGGGGTTGAGAAGCTTATTTCGTAGCTAGGATTTGCTTTCCGTTGTTACCCAGTTCTCTGGTTGAAAATTTTGATCCTGTTGCGTTTGGGTTGACACTTCTGTTGTTGGTGTCGACACATTTTCTTTCTGTTTGTGTTGTCCTTGTTGCGGTTGTTTTGTGTCGACACATTTTCTACTAGTGTCGACACATTTTGTTGCTAGTGTCGACACATTTTCTGTTTGTGTCGACACATTTTCTGCTGCTGTTTGTGTTGTTGCTCTCGGTTCTTTTATGTCGACACCTCTGCTGTTTGTGTCGACACATTTTCTATTTGTGTCGACACCTTTTCTGTTTGTGTCGACACCTTCGCTGTTTGTGTTGACACATTTTTTGTTTGTGTAGACACCTTTACTGTTTGTGTTGACACTTTCGCCATTTGTGTTGACCCCTTTTTCTTTGGTCATGTTGGGACCTTAGGGGTTTCTTTTGGCCGTGTTGAACGTGTGGGGGTTTCTTTGGGTCCTTGGTTTCCAATTGGTATCCTGTGGTATTCAATTAATTAATTTATGGGATTCGTCGATTCAAATACCTTTGGATTCTTTTTGGGATTCGGTTAGTCGTGTAGAGATTTTGGGGGTTACGTCTTGATCCCAGGTGTTCGTTTAGATGTCATCCTCGGGTTGACGTGTATGGTTAGATTTCGGCGTTGTGGCACGGTTGTGTACGTGTCGGTTATGTACAGGATGTATGGGTCCGTGATTCGGTTGAAAGGTGAGGTTTTGGTGATGATCGGGTTTTGTGGGTTTGGTGTTGGCCTTGGGGTTAGGCTTGGTCGTATGGCTTGTTGGTTATCCAGGTGAGTGGATATCGAGTTATGTGACAGATAGCGTCTTGATGTGAGGTTATACGTAGCTATGTGCATTTAGAATTCTAGTTTATTTATGTTTGGATTACGTGATTTTTGTTATCGTTATTTGTAACGTGATTTATGCTTTAAAACCCCGAGTTTTATGGGCATGTGTATATGGATTATGAGGAATGGATGCATGTAGAGCATCTTGCAAGTGTAGTATGAGTCGCTTGTGTAACATGTGACGTGATTATGTGTACGTAAGGTTGTACATAGTTTTATGCAATAAATCTTGGTTTAGGTTTGCATAGGTGTATGGAATGTGATAGATGAGTCTGCGGTCCCTCGGTGAAAGTCTGAAAAGATACGTTCGGGGCAGCGGCGTCCCTCGGCAAAGGACCAAAAAGATGCGTTTGGGGCTGGCGGTAGTCCCACGACAGAAGGCCCGAGAAGATTGTGTTTGTGGCTGCGGTCCCTCGGTGTGAGGCCGAGAAGAATGCATTGGCGGGGCTGTGGTCCTTCGGGTTCAGCCGGAAAAGTAACATGGATTGTATGAACTGCATTGTGGGACGGATAAAATCAATTTCAAATTATTTTTAAGAGTCGTGTGAATCGCGATCTAAAAACTCTTTTTTAACTATTTTTAGGGCTCCTTTGAGTGAGTCAAAAGATGGTTTATATCCTCGTTTTTCCGTTTGCATGTGACAATAGTTTTAAAGGCTTGAAAGAGAGTCCAAAACTACACTACGATTTTCTAGCATGTTTTGTTTAAATTGCATGCTTGTCTAGTTTCTGCTGAGCCTTGGCTAATGGTGTGGGATAAAATATTTTTAGGTACCGATCACGCGCGCTGATTCGGGATTGTAGGTTGGAGGCAGAAAAGTTATAGTCTTCCTTTTTATTTTTTTGTATCATGTATGTGTATTACACTTTTCTTGGCGTTGGAGCCGTGCAATGTAAGCCGTTCGGCGTTTATATACAATACATGTATGTTTTATATTGAGAGTGAATTCTCGGGTTGGGTGTTATGTTAGTTGGTTTATGGATGCTTCACATGGTCCAGAGTTTGGGGCGTGACAGATTGGTATCAGAGTGCTGGGTTCGAATTCCTAAGAGCTGTGGGAAGAGGGTGTGTTCTCGTGTAAGGTTGATTGCATGTGCTTGATTTCATGTGTTTAGATGCTTTGATAAAATGTACGTGTTAACATGTTAGTCATGTAGATGTTGTGTATATGTGAGCATGGAGGTTGGACCTAGGATTGATTAGTCTTGCCTTTGGGCGTTTAGATTAACAAACTTGGGGGCTAAGTTAGAAACGCATTTAGCTGACATGATTTCTAGCAGGGAATTTGAGTAAGTTATCCAGATTGACGCGCCATTCTTGTCGGTTCTCCTTGGTATGTGGGGTTGTTTAGCATGAACCTATGTGGCTATGTGTTAGCATGCTATGTGTTTAGCATCTATGTTCGTGCTGCATCTTATGTATTGTTTTGCTTTCATGTAGACGTGATGTCTGCGAGACGAGGGCGAGGCCGTGGCCATGGTGTTGGCCAAGGGGATGTTCCTATCCCTGATGCTGGGGATGAAAATGCTCCCCTCAGATCGTTGGATGCGACGGAGTTCTTTCGTGTGCTGGCGGGTTCTATCTAGTAGTTGGTTAGAGGTGAGATTGTTAGGGAGAAAGAGGGAGTACCTAAGGCGAGGGCTACAGTAGCGATGCGGGAGTTTAGGCGCATGGATCAACCTACCTTTGTGGGAGATGCTGATCCTATTGTGGCGACGGAGTGGCTGGAGTTGGTGACTCAGATCCTGGACACATTGCCGATTGAGGACGACGACTTGCGGGTTTCCTTTGCTACTTTCCAGCTGAGGAGTGCAGCTCATGTGTGGTAGAAGTATGCTAGGACCATTGTGGGAGTCACATGAGCAGCCTTTACAGGAGTGTTTCTGGAGAAATACTTCCCGGCTTCGAAGAGGGATTTGTATAGGGTGAAGTTCTATACTCTTACCCAGGGGGCCATAAAAGTTATGCAGTAAGAGGCCAGGTTTACATGCTTGTCCCGATTTGCACCGGAGTTGGTGAGTACGGACGAGCTGCGATCGATGAGGTTTGAGCGGGGCTTGAGGCTGGCCATCAGGGAGAGTGTGGTTACGATGGGACTTCGTGTGTTCACAGAGCTGGTGGAGGCAACAGCGAGAGTTGAGAACACCATGACTGAGATTCGAGCTTCTAGGGAGGCCCGAACAATCCAGAGTTGAATAGAGGCGCAGATAAGTGGGTGTTCCGGCAAGAGGCAGAGGTCATCTGGTCTTAGCTTTCATCCATCTGGATTACCACAACAATTCTCTACACCAGCACCATCAGTGTCTTCATCTAGGAGGCCAGAGCAGAGGGAGTTAATCTTCTATCGGTGTAGACAGCCTGGGCATCGTATGGTGGATGGCCCACAGTCGAGGCAGTATCGGGATCCACAGTTGAGGCAGTCTCAGAGATTCGTACCGGATCAGTCACAGGGGAGGGAGTTGCCGATTTGCTATAGATGTGGACAGACTGGGCATATTCGTAGGAATTGTCCTCAAAGAGAGAGTACACCGAGCACAGTAGGAACACTACAGGGTTCATTTGTGCAGGGTAGACAGCAGTATCCCACAGTTCAAACTTCTCGGATGGCAGTTGGGAGTACTTCAGTTCAGTTGGTGCGGCAGTCGACAACGCCGAGTTCTGGAGGACAGGCTAGAGTGACATTGCCCTGAGTGTATTCACTTATAGCTCCTGGTTCTTCGAGAGCACCAGTCATGCCGGATGATGCAAATATGCCTTTAGCGAGAAGAGGTGCTTTTTGAGTATGCAAGCTTTGGGCCAATTTTCTTGTTGCATCTATTCAGGAGTCAGTGATGGATCCCGTAGCTGGTGTGCTATGTTCAGATGGTGGTTGAGGAGGTTGTGAGTTTGGGGTGAGTTGTAGATCCCGTGTCTTTGAGATAGTTAGCCGTGGTTTAGGATGCCTGACCTTATTTGACTATATCCTAGGAATGGTTTGGCTGACCATCTCATATACCTGTGTCGATTGCGATTGACAGGTTTGTTTGTTTGACCTTATGCTGAATTTCGGGGACGCAATTCCTTTAAGGGGGTAGAGTTGTGAGACCCTGACCCGTTTTCTTTTTTCAGGGTTTTTTGACGCGCGTTTCGTGTTTTTGTTTGACCATATTTTTAATGCTTTTGATGCATGATCGGGCTTAGATATGAATATGGGGTTGGTTCCCGGGGCCGTTGGGTGTTGCGGTGCGAATTTCAAAAATAAGGATATTTTCGTGGGCTATAAATATCTAGCTTTGAATATTTTAGAAAAGATATTTTCATAACTTCCTGGCTAAGTTTCCCTTTTTCTTTCCAACGGAAGCTCTACCTTCTCTCAAGATTTTCTTAGGGCCCGGGCTTTATTTTTGGTGATCGATTAGCAAATCCTTAGTCTGCTCGTGGTGGGCTACGCGTTCATCCGGACGAAATTCTATTCTGGCGAACCTCAATTTTACGCGTGGATCGAAACATCGAGTTTTTAACTCACCGATGTAGGATTCTAGATCTCTATGTTTTATAAGGGTGCTACATGTAATCGTGTGTGTTTTTATCGGTTAGATCGCACTAGATCTGATTTTGTTTAAAAAGTGGGATTTTGGTTTAAAATCGTTTTGGGTGTTTTTGGTTGGATTGAATCGGGTTTTGAGTGTTTCTCTCGAGATTTTGTGGTAGTTTTGGGCTTGTCTATGTCCGAGGGTTGTTAAAGAGGTGTTTGGATGGTTTAATTTGGGGTTGAGAAGCTTATTTCGTAGCTAGGGTTTGCTTTCCACTGTTGCCCAGTTCTCTGGTTGAAAATTTTGATCCTGTTGCGTTTGTGTCGACACTTCTATTGTTGGTGTCGACACATTTTCTTTCTGTTTATGTTGTCCTTGTCGCGGTTGTTTTGTGTCGACATATTTTCTGCTGGTGTCAACACATTTTGTCGCTGGTGTCGACATATTTTCTGTTTGTGCTGACACATTTTCTGCTGCTATTTGTGTTGTTACACTCAGTTCTTTTGTGTCAACACCTCTGCTGTTTGTGTCAACATCTCCGCTGTTTGTGTCAACACCTTTTTTGTTTGTGTCAACACCTTCGCTGTTTGTGTTGACACATTTTCTGTTTGTGTCGACATCTTTGCTGTTTGTGTCGACACTTTTGCGGTTTGTGTTGACCCCTTTTCCTTTGGTCGTGCTGGCACCTTAGGGGTTTCTTTTTGCCGTGTTGAGCGTGTGGGGGTTTCTTTGGGTCCTTGGTTTCCAATTGGTGTCCTATGGTATTCAATTGATTAATTTATGAGATTATTCGATTCAAATACTTTTGGATTCTTTTTGGGGTTCGATTGGTCATGTAGTGGTTTCGGGGGTTATGTCTTGATCCCAAGTGTTCGTTTAGATGCTGTCCTCGGGTTGACATGTATGGTTAGATTTGGGCGTTGTGGCACGGTTGTGTGCGTGTCGGTTATGTTCGGGACATGTGGGTCCGTGATTCGGTTCAAAGGTGAGGTTTTGGTGAGGACCGGGTTTTGTGGGTTTGGTGTTGGCCTTGGGGTTAGGCTTGGTCAAATAGGTTGTTGGATATCCAGGTGAGTGGATGTCGAGTTATGTGACGGGTGGCATCTCGATGCGAGGTTATACGTGGCTATGTGCATTTACAATTCTAGTTTATTTATGTATGGATTACGTGGTTTTTGTTACCGTTATATGTAACATGATTTATGCTTTAAAACCCAGAGTTTTATGGGCATGTGTATATGGGTTATGAGGAATGGATGCATATAGAGCATGTTGCAAGTGTAGTGTGAGTCGCGTGTGTACCATGTGACGTGATTATGTGTACATAAGGTTGTACATAGTTTTATGCATTAAATCCTCGTTTAGGATTGCATAGGTGTATGGAATGTGATAGATGGGTCTGCGGTCCCTCAGTGAAAGTCTAAAAAGATACATTCGGGGCTGCGGCGTCCCTCGGCAAAGGACCGAAAAGATGCGTTTGGGGTTGGCAGTAGTCCCTCAATGGAAGGGCCGAGAAGATTGTGTTTGGGGCTGCGGTCCCTCGGTGTGAGGCCGAGAAGAATGCATTGGCGGGGCTGCGGTCCTACGTGTTCAGCCAAAAAAGTTACATAGATTGCATGACCTGAATTGTGGGATAGATAAAACCAATTTCAAATTGTTTTTAAGAGTCGTGTGAATCGCGATCTAAAAATCCTTTTTTAACTGTTTTCAGGGCTCTTGTGAGTGAGTCAAAAGATGGTTTATATCCTTACTTTTCCGTTTGCATGTGAAAATAGTTTTAAAGGCTTGAAAGAGAGTCTAAAACTGCACTACGATTTCCTGGCATATTTTGTTTCTATTGCATGCTTATCTAGTTTCTGCTAAGCCTTGGCTCACGGTGTGGGATAAAATATTTTCAGGTACTGATCACGCGCGCTGATTCGGGATTGCAGGTTGGAGGCGAAAGAGTTATAGTCTTTCTTTTTGTTTCTTTTGTTTCATGTATGTGTATTACATGTTTCTTGGCGTTGGAGCCGTGCAATGTAAGTCGTTTGGCGTTTATATACAATACGTGTATGTTTTATATTGCGAGTGAATTCTCGGGTTGGGTGTTATGTTGGTTGGTTTATGGGTGCTTCACGTGGTCTGGAGTTTGGGGCATGACACGGACCACGAGAACCACCTAAGAAAATTCTATTTTACAAATCAAAACCCACCAAAATTTACCTTGATTGACACGATTCAAAAGAAAACAAACCACGAGTTTGAAACCTTTCAAATATGTCCAACTGAGGGTTTAATTTAAAGTGAAAGGAAGGTTTAAAGGAGTAGAAAGCAACCCCAAAAGCCAAGCCTTTAAAAAAAAATTCAAAATTTGCCCAAACCGATCGATCGGTGAAAGGACCGATCGACTGGTCTCTTACCTGCACAAGAGAACCAAGAGCATCCCAAGATCGATCAATAGACCGATCGATCGGTTTATCAATCTGTCTTGCTTCAGGCCCTTTTCCAAGAAAAAAACCTATTTTTCAAAACATAAAATAATTTTAGTATCTTTCAACGCATTTAGGCATAGAAATAACCGTTTAAAAAGACACAAACTCACTTCAAAATGTCCCTTGGAACACAAGGGCTATCGAAATCTTCATTTTCCCCACTAAAAGTTAGGATTTCAAGGTTCTATATATATCAAACAATAGGAAAAGTAATCTCTCGTAATATTCATACAAAAGATTTAAGAGCAAGAAGGCATACAACCATCCCAAGCGTCCTCTCATGCATACAATTCATGAGTACAAATTGCCTTAAGGCCTTACAAAACAATGCCAACAAAGTCTAATCCTAAGGCATAATATCAAGAATTACATTTACAACATATGAATATCTTGACGGATCTTTCTATACAAATATAATTTTATCCAAAAGCTTCACAAAAAGGGTTCTCTACGACCAAGCCTCTTACTCAACTACTTTCTTTCCATTGTCACCTAAAATGGGTTAAACAACATGAGCCGAAATTCGCATGAACAAGACTAACAATGAACATGCGCATGGTATATGAGGATGGTTATGCGGGATGCACACATAAGTTTAATCAAAACCATATCGTTTGACCCAAAATAAATTCCCAATGCATAATCCAGTTTTGTAAAAAAAAAAAATTGATTATCATCCCATACTCCTTAATTTCCTTGAAATTAACCAATTTATCATTCCGAATCACCCAACACATTTTACCATTTTCTGGTTAAGGCTTTACCAATCCGGTAGTTTACAACGCACACACACACGCACGCGTCATTGACATTTCTTACATTCTACCCACTCATGATTTACAAAGATAGGCACCGACGCTGGACGAGCATATGGACCCGCGTAACCTTACCCTCAACCTAGCCACACAGGCCCCATGACGTAACAGAACGTTCTATACCCCAACACGGTTAACGTCCTTTCCCGGTTCACTAGTCGGCAGGCAGATAACCCAATCTGCGTAGTTTTCAGTCTTTCACAGCAGAGCAACTTGTGCCCAAACTTAAACGATTATTGGATCCAAAAATCGGTCCTTTTTTATTATCAAATTACATCACACATACGAGTTCAACCCAAAATGTGACACCCGAAATTTTTTTAAATAAGAATAAATAATTAATTATCGACCTAGAATAATTTAATAAAATCGTATGTTAAAATTTGAAATTTAAATCTAAAAATTTACATCTATTAATAAAGAATTGAAACAATTATTAATTAGAACTTTTTCTTGTAAAATCCGACGCCGTGATAAATTGTAAAATAACATAACAAACTCATCTTAAATTTTTGAGAATTTTCTAGAATTAAAATTTTACAGCAATTGAAAATATTAGTAATCAATAAACTGCGATAGAAAAATATTAAATAGATAGAAAATCTTAACGAATAGTTTAACTATACGATAATTCATAAAAATACATTAAAAATTTATACTTAAATTTTTATATTTTTTCTAAATTAAAAATTTTACATTAAAATTTTTATGATGTATAAAATTATATCACCTTACACTTAGCAAATGATCAAGCCCGCTTAGCATGCATAAACTCACCTGTCTCATCCACACCTATATATATACCTCGCCGGATTCACTTTACGGATAAAAAACTGAGCCTCCTTTCTTTTCTTTTTTGCTGAGAGTATAAGCTTTTATATATATATATACTCTGAAGCAAGAAGCTTTGAGCTTATTCTCCTTCGTTTAGCTTCGTTCACGCCACAACACTCTCACCACCGGCGCCACTCCGCTCACCACCAGCTTTCTACCGCCGAACCACCAAGCACACCACCTCCGGCCTCCATCCGTCGGCGTCACTGTTGCCTCCACCGGCACCTGCCGGCCGTCTCTGCCATCTCTCTATTGCTCTCTGCTCTTCCCCTCTCTCCCTCACTGTAACTCTCTCCCTCACTGTAACTCTCTCCCTATCTCTCCCTCTTCCCGTGTATCTCTCCCTTCTCTCTCTTGATGCTATCTCTTTCTCTTTCTGCTCCCTCTCTCACTCATGTACTGAATATAATGGAAAAAAATATAGTGCTCTGTGTGTGCGTTGTGTGCTGTGTGAGTGTGTGTGTGTTCTGTGTGTGTAATGTGTGCGTTGTGTGTATGTGTGTGATTAATATATAAATTCTATGTGTATATATATACATATATATATACTGTGTGTGTGTATATATAGTATATATATGCTGTGTGTGATATATATATAATGTTTTGCGTGAGTGTGTGCGCTGTGTGAGAATATATACGGCTGTGGGTGTGTATAATATATTATATACTGTGTGTGTATTGTTTGCAGTGTGAATGTGTGTGTGTATATACTGAGTGAGTGTGTGAGTTTATATTTGAGTCCCTGTGCGTTAATTATACATCATGTACATGTGTTTTTCATGGAAATTGTTTGGTTGTACAAATCTTAAGCCTAATGTCTAAAATTTATAAAGCTAAAAAGTAAAAAAATAAAAATAAACTTATTGTAAAAAAAAAGAAAAAAAAAAGAAAAAGAAGAAATTTAATTTATCGAACAGAAACTTAAAAACATTAAAATAACAAGAATGTTTAGACTTAAAGATAAAGAATTTTTATTCTCTTTTTATTTAAATAGTTTTACACCATATTTTAATAATTTGTTTTACTAAAATAGGTATTTCAACATAGGTTAAAAGATTTTATTACTTTGTTCAGGTTAAGGCAGATTGCATAATTAAATCTTTTAAGAGTTTAAAAATATAAATCACTATTTAGTCAGTAGATTAAGTAATCTCTTGCCTTTCCGTTCGGTTGAAACCATGGAGTGGGGTTTTGAATGCACTGGTATATGCATTTTGCAAATTGGTTGGGACTCGTTTGGTTGCAATTTATTTTCTTTGATTAGAATACTAAGATAAATATCAAAAAGGTATTTTCATTTAAACATTCTTTTTAGTATCAAATCAAGTCTTTAAATTTAAAATCATCATAATTCAAAAAGATGGATTTTCTTTATAAGATAAAAAGTTTTCCTTATTTTACAACATGTGATATTTTTTTATTAGAAATTTAGTTCTAAGACAGAATTTTATATGATTATTACTAAAGATTGCCATATGTTATTTTAAAATTTACAAAGGTGTAAGATTCGTACTAAAATTGGTATATTTTTTCATTGTGTTTAGAATTGGAATTATTGAACAAAATTGACTGATTTATACAAAAATCAAGGTGAGTCTTCTGATATTTGGGTTAGTTGAGTTTTCAATTATCGCTTTATAATGATTTTAAGGTGTACCACAATTATTGTTAAAAATAATTATGAAAATGTAGACAAGAATGATAGTATAAACGACGTCCCGGCCGCTGGGGGACGATAAAGTATACCAGCGAGGTGATGTAATAAGGGTGGCGGGTCACGGCCAGGTAACTAGGAAATGATCACTTTCCACTGCGGGGTAGCTCCCCGAATTTCTGGCAGAACCGTTTATTCGGACATCATTCTAAAAATGGAAAGGGAATAATAACTCAGATATCTATGCACTCACACTAGTTTTGCTAATGTTGTTAAAATCATTTTCAGGTGATGCTTAAAATAAATCAACTAGAGTGGATGCATCGTGTCCTTTTCCTTTTTATTTCTTCTCTCTTATGATGTACTCGTGAACATGATATGCACTAGTATGCTCTGAAAATTTTTGTAATAGTTCTAGCTTAGTTTTTGTGAAATTAATAAAATAATGTTGTTTATTTCCATAAATTATAAAAAGAAAAGCTTAAATAAGAGGCCTCGGGTGAGTTTAACTCACTGGCCGGTCGCGGACGCCATTCTTAGAAATCGGTCGTGACAGAGTTGGTATCAAAGCTAAAGTTTTTAACAAAAAGAAAAATTCAGAGCTTAGGACATACACACCATTCCTGCATATGTATTTTCTTTCATTTTGATTATATCTTATCTTATTGAGTAAAAAAAAATAATAATAATAATAATAATGGTAAATAAATAAATAAAATAAAATAACTAACTGACTATTCTTTATACGTGTAGATCATGAATTCCATCAATAGCTATGATTCCTACAGAGGTTATCGATTGGTCCCTTCCCCAACTGGGACTAATTGGGAGCCTCTCAAAGCATATCCTCTAGATCTAGTAACATATGAATACGCCGTCAATGAAGGAGCTGATGACCGTTTATATGAAGAAATAGTAAAAGTGAAAAATACGAAGCTATTTTTTCTAGATACAATGAAACGAGCAGTAGTTAGACATCATCTAGAAACCAGGATTTTGATGAACCAGAAGGCCTTAGCAAATATGAGTGATACGGGTCACTATCAGATGTTAGTTAATAGGGCCGCTACTACTGGGTATGGTACTACTTGGCCCCCCCCCCCCTCGAACCTTGTTTATAGTCCTCCTAGTACCAGTACCCGGAAGGGTTATTCCCCCAGAAGAGTTGGGGCAAGCTCATGCCCCCATTATCATTGAGTCAGATTCCGAACCTGAAGAAGACCCGTCCAAGCCGTCCCACTGGGACGCGCAATCTGGACCTTCTGTCAATGGCCCAAGTAGGGGATACGTGGAGTTGGGATCTTTTTTGATATCATTTTTTATGTTCGGGGTATTTTTGGGAATCTTTTTGTGTTTATAGGCTAGCTGACAGTTTTTGTGACTCATCTTTGTATAGCATAGCCTTGTACCCCAAATGAAAAATATTATATATATAAATAAGAAGTTTCTTTTATCTGGATTATTTTGAACTCCTTTTATACCCATGGATTAATTTCTAAGCAAAGATTACCTAAAAAAAATGCTTACCTTTACGAATCTACTCTTAAGATTAGTTTTCTTTGTTATAGGTCTAACAAAATGAATACACAGAGAGCAACGTGGGATAGAAACATGACTAACTTTATGGCACAAGTCAACACACAAATGAATGAAATGCGCCGCATGATTTGCGAGTTAGCTCAGGCACGTGAACAAACTCAACAGCAATAAAATCCAGCTCCTCCTAACTATAATGTGCCACCCCCGGTTGTACCCCAAGACCAAGATCCAAACCCCGCTGAACCCCAAAATCTGAATGAAGGCCCAAATGTATGGGAATTTTTGACATGAAACCGCCTACATATAAAGGAGGACTAGACCCAAACAAAGAAAACGAATGGTTTGCAGCCATGGAGAAGATATTCGAAGTGATGACATGCACGGAGGCACAAAAGGTGAAACTGGCAACCTACTAGTTCGAGGGAGAGGCACAAAAATGGTGGAATCTGAAGAAGCAAAGAAACTCACATATGAAATGGGATCAATTCCTAGTTTGCTTCCGGGAAAAATATTTTCCCCAATCCCTACGTGACGCAAAATGCACAGAATTTCAACAACTCAAACAAAGAGGTGGAATGACCATTTCTGAATATAAAACGAAATTCACTAACTTGGCAGAGTACGCTGCACAGATGATCTCCACAGAACATATGAAAGCAAGAAAGTTTGAAGATGGGTTAAGACCCGAAATTAGAAAGATGCTACGACCTCTACGTCTGTCTACATATACGGATGTGGTTGATAGAGCCTTGTTGGTAGAGCAAGAAAATAACGACAGTAGGAGATTCTTTGAGAACCGAAAACGCCAAGCCTCAAACTTCGGGAATGCTGGAAAAGGAGGATCAAAAAGGCAAGCTGTAGGAGCGTCACAAAAAGGAAACCAAAAACCTACTTGTCCTACATGCGGAAAGATCCACTCGGGAACTTGCTGGAAACGTACTGGCAGATACTTTAATTGCGGTGCCGAGGGTCACCTCAGGAATGACTGCCCAAGACTTCAGACAATTGGAGAAAGACAAGGACACCAGAATCAAGGAGCTGGAGGCACGAGGAACCCACTACTCGAAGCACGAAGAAACAACAACAACAGCCAAAAATAAGGACGGATGTTCGCCTTAGTCATAGGAGATCCTCAAAACGCTGAAGAAGTAGTTACCGGTAACATCTCTATCTGTTCTTTGCCTGCCTACGCATTATTTGATTCCGGTTCTACACAATCCTTTATATCGTCAAAGTTTGCTAAAAAAATGATTAAAATTCTGGAGCCTTTGGGATACGAACTACTAGTATTACAACCCGTAGGTAGGAGAATAATTTGCTCCACGGTGTATAAGGATTGTTGAATATCTTTCGATGAGGTCTGCTTTTCAACTAATCTAATTCCCATCGCCATGGAACACTTCGACGCCATCCTTGGCATGGATTGGCTTGCTTCTAATCATGCCACTATAAACTGTGCTTCAAAATATGTCGACTTTCAAACCCCTCATGGTAGTTTTTGTTTTAAATGAAGAAAAGTGTTCTCACCTATACCCCTTCTATCGGCAACCCGAGCCCAAAAACTTCTTAGGAAGGGATGTCAGGGATACCTCTGTTGTGTAAGCAAGAACGTACCTAAAGACCTAAAGTCGGCAGAAATCCCAGTAGTCTGTGAGTTTTCAGACGTATTTCCTGAGGATTTACCTGAAATGCTTATAGATCGAGAAGTAGAGTTTTCTATAGAAGTTACGCCAGGAACCCAACCAATTTCAAAAACCCCATACCGCATGGGCCCTGCCAAGCTAAAGGAGTTAAAGGAGCAACTGCAGGAGTTATTGGACAAACATTTTATTAGGCCTAGCATGCCGCCATGGGGAGCCCCAATATTATTCTTGAAAAAAAAGGATGGGACAATGAGATTATATGTAGATTATCGGGAGCTAAATAAGGTTACCATAAAAAATAGATACCCTCTACCTCGGATCGATGATTTATTTGATCAATTATAAGGGGCAAGTGTTTTCTCCAAGATCGATTTACGATTAGGGTATCACCAACTGAAAGTAAAGGAGGATATCGAGAAAGCGGCTTTTCGAACCAGATATGGACACTATGAATTTTTAGTTATGCCCTTCGGAGTAACAAATGCCCCAGCAGCCTTCTTGGACCTAATGAACCGAGCCTTCAAAGAATTTTTGGATGAATTCGTTATTGTTTTTATCGATGATATCTTGGTTTATTCTAGAAATGATGAAGAGCATGCTACTCACTTGAAGAAAGTATTACAAACCTTGAAGGATCATAAATTATACGTTAATTTGAAAAAGTGTGAGTTCTGGTTAAAAGAAGTAATATTTTTGGGACACATAATTGGTGGAGGAGGGATCTTAGTTGATCCACAAAAGATCGAAGCAATTTTGAAATGGCCAACCCCAACATTTGGCAGGATGCTATCGACGGTTTGTTCAGGACTTCTCTAAAATTGCAGTACCCTTAACAGAGTTGACTCGAAAGGGAGAACCTTTTTACTGGAACGAAAAATGGGAAAAGAGCTTCCAGGAATTAAAGAGGAGGTTAACCACAGTACCTATTCTCGCCTTACCAGAAGGCACAGAAAGGTTCGCTATCTACGGTGATGCATCCAGACAAGGATTAGGGTGTGTACTCATGCAATGCGGGAAAGTTATAGCCTTCGCCTCATGACAATTAAAGCCCCACGAGAGAAGTTATCCCACCCACAATCTGGAGCTAGCGGCAATCATTTTTGCACTCAAAATATGGCGACACTACCTATACGGAGTTCCATGTGATGTATACGCTAACCACAAAAGCTTGAAATACATCTTCACGCAGAAGGAATTAAACTTAAGACAGAGGCGTTGGTTGGAGCTGATAAAAGATTACGATATTAAGATCTTATATCACCCTGGCAAAGCAAATATCGTAGCCGATGCCCTAAGCCGAAAAGCTACAGGAACCCTAAATAATCTCCTCACTCGGCAACTTCAGTTGGTAGAAGATAAATCAGAGTCTCTATGTGCCACAATCGTCATCAAATCAACCCTTTTGGAAGAAGTAAATCACCGACAAGAAGAAGACCCAAAGTTGCGCGCCATTCGCGAACGGATCAAGGTAACTCCGGACCCAAACTTCTCTTTGTCTCATGAACTGCTAAAATTCCGAAACCGACTGCGCGTTCCCAATATAACGGAATTAAAAGAACAAATACTAGAAGAAAGCCACAAGTCTAAGTTTGCAGTACACCCCGGGCTGATGAAGATGCATCAAGATCTACGTACGATGTTTTGGTGGATGGGAATGAAAAAGGACGTCACAACCTATGTCAGTAAGTGCCTGCAATGCCAGTAAATCAAAGCTGAACGACAAAGGTCCGCCGGTCTTTTACAACCCCTACCAATTCCAGAGTGGAAGTGGGAGAATATTACGATGGATTTTGTGGTAGGACTACCCCGGACTTCT
>JAULJZ010169465.1:6581-24713 GCA_032270985.1 Heliamphora pulchella
GCTGAACGACCATTAAATATTCTTTCTATAATTGGCAAACAATTTATTGCTAATAATAAAGAACAAATAATTTAAATTTACAATATTTGTACAAGACATACCTTCAAAGGACTAAAAGACCTATGTTTAGAAAGATTTCCTCTCATTGGGTTGATAATTTAGGCTTTCCAAGGAATGTAAAAGTACCTATGTTTACTTTATTTTTAAGAAAAGAAAATCAATCAACAATAGAACATATTGATAGATTTTCTTTACAATGTAGTGAAGTTAGAAATAATGTTGTTTTAAAGATGAGATTGTTTCCACATTCACTAACAAAAATTGCTTTTACATAGTTCATTAACTTGTGAGTTAAATCTATTCAAACATGGAAATAAATGAATGAGCAATCATTCTCAATTCTTCAGAACAGAAGCTGAAGTTACAATGGTTGATTTAGCCAAGTTGAAACAAAATTCGACAAAAATAGCTAAGCAGTTTATTAGCAAATTCAAAAGGATAAGGAATAAGTGTCGTGTATTCCTACTTGAAAGTGAACTAGTAAAGTTAGCCCAAAATGGGTTTGATTTGAACCAAGGAAAAATTTCAAAGGAATGGAACTTAAAGATCTATTTGAATTAGCCTCAAAGGCTACAAGATATGAGATTTTATTTGTGAGATCCCGACCCGTTTCATTTTTGAAATGATTTAAGTGTTGATGGAGTTTGACCTTGGTGATGTTTTAGGTGCAAATTTGGGCTTATGTAGGGACACTGAGAAAGTTTTGTGAAATTTTAGTAATAGTTCAGTCGACTGAGGGTGGCAATCCAGTCGACTGACTAGACAGTGTTGTGGTCCAGTCGACCGAAGTGGGGAGTTTAGTCGATTGACCTATGGCGGCGGAAAGTTTTTAAGATTCTAGTAGCCTTTCAGTCGACTGAACTAGGGGATTCAGTCGACTGACTTCCTATGTTTAGGCGTGATCTATAAATATCAGCTTTTGGGAAGATATTTTTAGATTTTGTTTCTTCAAGGCTAAGTTTTCTCTTTTACACACAAAAACTCCACCTTCTCTCTAAGTTTTTGGTGGGCCCAGGCTAGGTTTTTGGCGAGTGGATAGCGGATTCTTAGTATCCATGCCAGGGACTTCGCGTTCATCCAAACAGAATCTCGTTTTGTCGAGATTCATTTTTTGAGGCATAGAATTTTTGACTCAACGAGGTAGGATCTTTGACTCTCATGTCTTAAAAGGGTACTACGTGAAATATTATGCATTTTTACCATTTTAAAATGCACGAAATGTTGCTTTAGTTGTTTAATCTCTGTTTAGTTGGATGAAATGGCTTTTAATGTGTATTTATGGCGTTTATTCCATGTTGTTGGACGTGTGGATGTCCATAATTTTCAAAAAGATGATTTGAAAACAAAGGAATTTATGGAATGTTTTGGAAAAAAACGTGTTTTCGAGGTTTAGAGCTAGCTCTTAGGGTTGAGCTTGGATTTTAAATGTTTAGTTGAGATGTGAGTCTATCTCGATGGTTATGTGAATGATACGATGATATGTATGTGAATATTTAGTACATGACTATGTGCGTACTTTTATTTGTTGAACCATACGAAAAG
The DNA here is from genome assembly GCA_032270985.1 of Heliamphora pulchella. NCBI lineage: Eukaryota > Viridiplantae > Streptophyta > Magnoliopsida > Ericales > Sarraceniaceae > Heliamphora > Heliamphora pulchella. The sequence continues at coordinate 8,184 of JAULJZ010169465.1, forward strand.
TTTCATATTAGGGCAAGTCATTGTCCCGCGGTGAAAGACCACTAAGAATTGCACATTAGTGCAACTGATTGTCCCACAGTGAAAAATCGTGAAAAACTTAATGATTGGGTTAGTTTTATCCCACGGTGAAAGACCGTGAAAGAGTACGACATGCATATGAACTTGTTGTATATGCTTACTATATTGTTGGACATTGCTAGATGTCGAGAGACGACGAGAAAACTTATGATTTTTGAGAAGTAAAACCGTTCTTTTTTCTGAGGCTCGTGTGAGTCGAAATATTTATATTATTCGTATTAGTATGTTTTGCTTTGAAATTCATGCTAGTCTGTTTCCTATTGAGCATTGGCTCACGTTGTGGGATTTGTGCAAACATTTTTTAGGTGAGCGTGGTCACGTAGATTGATCTTGAGGTGCTCGGAGGTGATTGATGACAAGATTCTTTTGTTTTGTCCTTGTTAGGTAGTTTATACCATTTGTATATGGATTATGTTTGATGTAACACGTTTAAGATTTAAAAGCATGTGTAATGTAATTTTTATGACTGTGGAGCCGATGTCTGCATGATATATGTGAGAGAGACCATGAGTTGGTTGTTGTTTTTTGTAGTTTATCTTTTCGGTTTTCGTCGGTTAGTTCAACATTTTACAAAAATATTTTTGATTGGTTATGCTTCATATAAACTCTTATGTTTTGAGGGAGATTTTGAAATAACCTATACTACTTTTTAAAGGTTATTTCCTTGCCCAAAATGTGTGTTTTATTTTAAAGGCTTGGCTGTTGGGGCCGTGACTCTAGCCTATTGGGCTTCTGTTTTAAATCAAATAAACCCTCGATAGTGCATTTTACAGAGATTTTAGCCTCGTTTTGGCTTTATGGTTTTTGACCCATTGTGTTTAGGCAGTTTTAGTGGATCGTAGTGTCCCAAAATGGTTGTTCGTGGGCATTTCGCGTGATCTGAATTTTGGGGCATGACAACTTGGTATCAGAGCTCTGAGTTCGAATACCTAAGAGTCGTGAGAAGATGGTGCATCACCTTGTGAGGAAAGATGTGTGTACTTAGTTGTATGTGTTTAAGTGTTTTTATAACATGAGCATGATAGCTTGTTGAGCATGAGGATGTTAGTAAATGTGAGTATGGAGGTTGGACCTTAGATTGATTAGTTTGGCCTTAGGGCGTTTAGATTAACAAATTTGGAAGCTAAAGTTAGAAATGCATTTGGCCGACATATTTTCTGGTAAGGAATCTTAATAGGTTATCCAAATTGATGCGTCATTCTTGTCGATTCTCCTCTGTATGTGTGATGTGTTTGCATACTCGTTTCAGCTATGTGTTAGCATGATTATGTGGTACGTGTTATAAAAAACAATGATAGATTGACCATAGGTTGTTGTGTTCTATATTTCCTTTATATATGAACTGCGTAACCTTGGAGAGGATGAGGCCGTGGTTTGGGTCTTGGATGTGCGACTCGATTGCAGTAGTTGCTGAAAGGTAAGGTTATGGGTTGAGTGTCGATCGCTTGGTGCGTAGTGGAACTCGTTGGTGAGTTGGGATTAGCTGCGTGAGGTTGGCTGTGGTTGGTAAACTGTTGAGTGTTTGTATGAGTAGAGTTTGTTTAGGTGTAGTTGAAGCATAGTTAGTGGCTTGATTTTGGTAGTGGCTCCTCTTGGGAGTATGCTACTGGGAGTTAAAGTTGTGTTATGGATGGCCTTGTAAGTAAGGGCAATGGGGCGTCGAAGACCCTAGAAAATTAGTTGTTATGATTGGAGTTGTGGATAATGGTAATCCCTTTTAATCGAGGTTTGGTGTATGTGGTTTGGCCGTGTGACGGATTAGGTACGTCGTGAGCCATGCTATGTCAAGAGCCGTATACTCGGGATGGGGTATAAACGGGAACATAATGGATGGGAGCGTGGTAATCCTTGGTCGGGCGTATGTTGAGATGGCAGAACATAAGTGGTTCTGGGGATATCCCTTGCTAGCAAGGTGTTGTTGGTAGTTAGAATGGTGTCTGATGACTTTGGACGTTGTATACCTTAGTGAGGTTTGGAAATTAAGTCACGAGTGAATAAGCTCGAGGATATGGGGACGAGTATGAGTTGCAGATATGTTGAAATGAGTATGGGTCGCGGCTATGTTGGAATGTGTAAGGGTTCGGGTTACGGTTCTAACATGTGGTGAGTATCAGTTCTGTGGGATTACTATGAGAATGCAACTTCTTGGTCTGGTCGTTATCTTAGTGATTAGGAGATCGAGTTTACGAACCGTGCTGGGTGCATGAGGTTTGAAAGGACCGTAGAAGGATTCGATAGTGTGGTTGGCTTAGTGTTGAGACGGTGTATCCTGAGTGTGATACGTCTCGAGGTCGTTTGTGCTCGACTTTAGGTTCAGAGGTGGGTATGTTGTTTGCCCATGAGAACGAAGTGTGGAGCAATAAGGTTCAGCAGTGTACCGTGTGGTTTGGGTAGCCTGGGACGATAGGCGAGAAATCGTGGTTTAAGATATCTGGAAGAGATATGTGCTCGGAGAGCGGAAGTGTGGGAGACGTCGGCATGGTTGTGGGAGTTATTAGTGACTTTAGATGAAAGGTCTCAGGATGGAATTTCCTTTGTTTGGTGCCGTGCGATTTCTATGTGAGTTACTTTGACAGTGAGCTTGAGGCCATGATGTGGCTATGGTTTGCCTAGCAGGAGTTAGGTGAGTAAGCGCAACCTTGTAAAGTGAGATCTTGGCACGATGGGAATGCTGACGTGTGTCTCCGTGTATGAATGGTGACAAGCTTGTAGTCCTATGGAATGTGTTATACAAGGTATGAGGATTAATGGTGTTCGTGTGTGTGCGAATGAGGTTTGAAAGCTGAGAGTTTAGTGTTGCGGACGATCTAAGTATCGTGTTCGGGGTCAACGGTAGCTGTGTGACTATGGTCGAGGTGGCCTCAAGGTAGGATTTACAGGGTTCTTTGGGGGCCAAGTGTTGATGAGTACTAGGAGTACGCTGAGGTTGGGTCATGATTTCTTGTTGACCCTTTTCTTTTCTCTGGACGGAGAGAGAGTTTTGTTGTAGACGGTTATCTGGTGCGAGTTGTTGCATCTTGGTTGGATGTAGATGTTGGGATCTTAATCGATTCAAATTTGGTTGTGTTCTGAGACTGTGAAAATCTCTGTGGATCTTGTATCTGTGTGGTGGTTTCTTGAGTTATACCTCGAAAACTTGTATTGTCGGGATCGGGTGATTATAAGACGAATTATTCGTGGTTTCAATGGATGGTTGATGAATATATGCGTTTAAATGTTGTGCATGGCCGTGTGCTTTCATCGGTGTATAGCAACTATGAGTGTGACCTAGGATCCGATTGCTCCCGCAATTAAGGACCGTAAAGAGTTGCATGATTAGGTTAGTATTATCTTACGGTGGAACACCGTAAAAGAGTACATATGAGTATGGTAAACATAATAGGTCTTGGTAACCTAGTCAGAGTATGACTTGTTGTGTATGATAGTTGAACCATTTGGGTTGTATTCCCTGTGAGGTTGAGTTGGTATACTAGGAATGCTTGCGTTTGTCCTTGTTAACGAGGGAGTTAGTGTTGAGACGTAGAGTTCTTTTCTGCAGTGATCAGCTGTGAATCGTTAACCGTTGTGTGCGGCTTGTTCAGGATTATGTGGATATGGTTGTACTTTTAGCTCTTGGCAGAGTGAGAATTTTGCCAAAACCGTGCGGCTGGGATATTCACATGGTGGGTTTCTGATAGACCTTTGAGAGTCTGGCTTTATGTTTTGTTTGGGGCTTTGAACTGCACAGAGTTCTTAAAGTTGAGGAGTGGTCGTCGATTGTAGTAAGCGTTGTATTTTGACGTAACCATTTGTTCGGATGGTGGTCTTTATAATATGGTAAGGTATGAGTCAGGAAGGATTCGATGTTTGAGAAGCCTTAGTTGGCATGGCCTGTTCGGACCGACGTGATTATTTGGTGTGGAACGGAAGGGCCGTGATGAGTTCTGTATAAGAAGAAATTGCTAAGTGTAAGATACAAGTCTTGGTTGGTTACGTGACGGATAAGTTTTGGGCTCGAATATCCTATTGTTGTAGATTCAAGGGATCGATGTATGTGTTATGAGTCTGAGGTTGATGTTTGATGACGGTGATCATGTATGATTTGCGGTTGATTTGTAGACTTAGAATTAGTGATCTAATGGCGAGACGTTGAGTTGTATAGTGATGTGCTGTTGCACGAGAAATATGATTGGATTTGTGTAGGTTGTTGGATACCTATGAGACGTTCTATTTGCGTGGCGTGTCTGATCTAAGTGACTCATTGGGGTCAGGTGATTTTGTGGCTATGATGTCGGGTTGATTTTTAGTTGTGTGAAATCTTGTCATGGATAATGGCGCGACACTTAGTGTTTCTCCAGGATGAGAATCATGGTTCGTGATGGGAGGTTGAATAGAGAATGAAGGTTTAGGTAAAGTGCGTTATTTGGTATTCCAGGTGAATTGAGTGAGCTTTTCTTTGGAATTGGGTGTTTGTGTTGTTGCTCGTGGATGAGCATCGTGTCAGCTACGTGATGGCATTGTTAGCATCCCCAGGGTAACGATGTGGTATCAAAGTGGGTGGTCATCAGGTGATCGTCAGAACGTGAGGAAGGTTTGTGTGTGAAACATGTGACTTTGTGTGATTGGTGTCGGGGTTCGACGCCGTGTGCTTGGACTCACGATGTTAGTCCTTGGGGTGCATCGTGAGGTGCGATTGAGCCAGTATGTGGCAGTGTGAACAGGGGTGATAGTCTCTATGTCCTGGAGTAGAGAGTGTTTGGGACCAGGTTCCATGGTGAATTGGTCTCTTGTTATGCGTTTGTTGCTAGAGTGGATTGTGTTCGGTGAGAGTTGTGTTTCGAGAATTTGACAGTGTGAGTTGGATCTTGATCCGATATTTTATGGATGTCTCACGGATGGTAGTAGTGTCAGCGGGACTTGCACGTGCGGGTAGTCTGTATGGAGGTTGATTCTTCCAGTCGTGTTTACCTTGTGTGACGACGGTTTTGGGCTTTCAGTTGCTGGGGCATTTTGCTGTTGTGCGGTGTTGCTGGGATTGCATTAGAGATTGTTGATGGTTGATGGGCTGGTGTTTGGTTTGGGATTCAGTGTTGAATTTCGAGGACGAAATTCCTTTAACAGGGGGAGAGTTGTGAGACCCCGACCCGTTTTATTTTTGAAATGATTTAAGTGTTGATGGAGTTTCACCTTGGTGATATTTTAGGTGCATATTTGAGCTTATGCAGGGACACTGGGAAAGTTTTGTGAAATTCCAGTGGTAGTTCTGTCGACTGAGGGTGGCAATCTAGTCAACTGACTAGATAGTGTGGTGGTCCAGTCGACTGAAGTGGGGAGTTCAGTCGACTAACCTGTGGCGGTGAAAAGTTTTTGAGATTCTAGTAGCCTTTTAGTCGACTGAACTGGGGGATTCAGTCGACTGACTTCTTGTGTTTGGGCGTGATCTATAAATATCAGACTTTGGGAAGATATTTTTAGATTTTGTTTCTTCAAAGCTAAGTTTCCTCTTTTACACACAAAAACTCCACCTTTTCTTTAAGTTTTTGGTGGGCCTGGGCTCGATTTTTGGCGAGCGGATAGCGGATCCTTAGTATCCATGCCGGGGGCTTCGCGTTCATCTAGACGGAATCTCGTTTCGTCGATATTCGTTTTTTGAGGCATAGAGTTTGACTCAACGAGATAGGATCCTTGACTCTTATGTCTTAAAAGGGTGCTACGTGGAATATTATGCGTTTTTAACGTTTTAAAATGCATGAAATATTGTTTTAGGTGTTTAATCTCTGTTTGGTTGGATGAAATGGCTTTTAAAGTGTTTTTATGGTTTATTTTATGTTATTGGACGTGTGGATGTTCGTGGTTTTTAAAAAGGTAGTTTAAAAACGGAGGGATTTATGGAATGTTTTGAAAACAAAAAATGTGTTTTGGAGGTTTAGAGTTAACCCTTGAGGTTGAGCTTGAATTTTAAATGTTTGACTGAGATGTGAGTCTATCTCGATGGTTATGTGAATGATAGATGATATTTATGTGAATATTTAGTACATGGCGATGTGCGTACTTATATCTGTTGAATCATACGGAAAGTTGCATATTAGGGCAAGTGATTGTTCCGCGGTGAAAAACCGCTAAGAATTGCGCATTAGGGCAAGTGATTATCCCGCGGTGAAAGACCGTGAAGAACTTGATGATTTGATTAGTATTATCCCACGGTGAAAGACCGTGAAACAGTACGACATGCATATGAACTTGTTGTGTATACTTACTTTATTGTCGGACATTGCTAGATGTCGAGAGACGACGAGAAAACTAATGGGTTTTGAGAAGTAAAATTGTTCTTTTTATGAGGCTCGTGTGAGTCGAAATATTCATATTATTTTTATTAGCATGTTTTGTTTTGAAATTCATGCTAGTTTGTTTCCTATTGAGCTTTAGCTCACGTTGTGGGATTTGTGCAAACATTTCTTGTGAGACCCGGTCCCTTTTATTTTTCGTATATACATATTCGACGTGTTGGTTTTTGGTTCGTCATAGTAGAACATCATGTTTATATGTGTTTTACGCTCGTTCGGGTTTGAAAAGGCATGCTTGGTTTGGTTTGGGATTGTGCAACTTGTTTTCGTCATAGAAGTTGTTTTCTCCGTCCACCAATCGACTGGACTGGGTGATCCAGTCGACTGGGTTGACAGTGTGTGGAACCAGTCAATTGGGCTGGGTGATCCAATCTACTGGGATGGGTCGGTGGATGTTTTTTGAGATTCCAGTAGCCTTTTCAGCTGTCTGACCTGGGTAGTTCAATCGATTGACCTGCTGTGTTTAGGCGTAGCCTATAAATATCAGCATCTTGGAAGATATTTTCAGATCTGGTTTCTTCAAGGCTAAGTTTCAGATAAAAGCTCCACATTCTCTCTAGTTTTTGGTGGGCCCGGGGCCTGATTTTTAGCGATCGGATAACAGATTCTTAGTATCTGTGCCGGGAGCTTCGCGTTCATTCGGACGAAATCTCATTTCGTCGAGGTTCATTTTTTGAGGTATCGAGTTTTTGGCTCAACGAGTTAGGATCCTAGACTTCATCTCTTAAAGGGGTGTTACGTGCAATATTATGTGTTTTTACCATTTTAAAATGTATGAAAAGTGATTTTTGGTGTTTAAACCATGTTTGGTTAGATAAAATGGTTTTTAAAGTGCTTTTATGGTTTATTCCATGTTGTTGGACGCGTGGATGTCCGTGGTTTTTAAAAAGGTGATTTGAAAACGGAGGGGTCTATTTAAAGTCTTGAAAATCATGTTTTGGAGGTTTGGAGCTAACTCTTGGGGTTGAACATGAATTTCAAATGTTTGATTGGGATGTGAGTTTATCTCGATGATTATCTGAATGATACAATGGTATGTATGTGAATATTTAGTACATAGTTATGTGCGTACTTATATCTATTGAATTATACGAAAAACTACATATTATGGTAAGTGATTGTCTCGCGGTGAACGACCGTGAAGAATTGCACATTAGGGTAAGTAATTGTCCCGCGGTGTAAGACCGTGAAGAACTTGATGATTGGGTTAGTATTATCCTATGGTGAAAGACTGTGAAAGAGTACGACATGCATAAGAACTTGATGATTGGGTTAGTATTATTCCACGGTGAAAGACCGTGGAAGAGTATGACACGCATATGAACTTGTTGTGTATGCTTACTTTATTGTCGGGCATTGTTAGATGTCGAGAAATGACGGGAAAACATATGGTTTTTGAGAAGTAAAACCGTTTTTCTTTAACTATTGACGTTATTTGCATTACATGAAATGCATGGTTTTGAGGATGGAAAATAGTTTTGAGGCTCGTGTGAGTCGGATGAAAAAGTGTGGTTTGTGAAGTGAAACCGTTTTCGAGACTCGTGTGAGTTGAAATATTCATAATATTCGTGTTAGCATGTTTTTCTTTTGAAGTCATGCTAGTTTATTTTTCTATTGGGCTTCAGCTCACGGTGTGGGATTTATGCAAAGCTTTTTCAGGTGAGCGTGGTCACATAGGTTGATCTTGAGGTGCCCGGAGTTGGTTGCTGACAAGACTCTTTGTTTTGTCCTTGTTAGGTAGTTTATACCGTTTGTATATGGATCATGTTTGATGTAACATGTTTTAGATTTGAAAGTATTAGTTATGTAATTCTTTTGGCCGTGGAGCCGATGTATGCATGATTTATGTTTTCGAGAGATACCATAGGTTGATTGTTGTTTTTCGTAGTTTATTATTACGATTTTCGTTGGTTGGTTCAACGTTTTACAAAAAGGGTTTTCGATTGGTTTATGCTTCATATAAATTCTTATGCTTCGAGGGAGATTTTGAAATGCTTATACTTTTTTCTAAAAGTTATTTCTTTACCCAAAATGTGCATTTTGTTTCAAAGGCTTGGCTTTTGGGGCCGTGACCCTAGCCTTTTAGGCTACTCTTTTAAACTAAATAAACCCTCGGTAATGCATTACAAAGGTTTTAACCTCAATTTGGGGTTATGGTTCTTGACCCGTTTCAGTTCGGTCAATTTTGGTGGATCGTAGTATCCCAAAACGGTTGTTTGTGGGCGTTTAGCGTGACTCAGAGTTTGGGGCGTGACATTTTTCAGGTGAGTGTGGTCACGAAGATTGATCTTGAGGTGCCCGGAGGAAGTTGATGATAAGACTCTTTTGTTTTGTCCTTGTTAGGTAGTTTATACCGTTTGTATATGGATCATGTTTGTTGTAACACGTTTTAGATTTAAAAACATGTGTAATGTAATTCTTATGGCAGTGGAGCCGATGTATGCATGATATATGAGAGAGAGAAATCATGGGTTGATTGTTTTTTTTCGTAGTTTATTTTTTCGATTTTCATCGGTTGGTTCAACGTTTTACAAAAAAGTTTCGATTGGTTATGTTTCATATAAACTCTTGTGCTTCGAGAGAGATTTTGAAATAACCTATGCTTTTTTTTAAAGGTTATTTCCTTGCCCAAAATGTGTGTTTTGTTTTAAACGCTTGGCTTTTGGGGCCGTGACTCTAGCCTCTTGGAATACTGTTTTAAATCAAATAAACCCTCGGTAGTGCGTTTTACAAAGGTTTTAGCCTCATTTTGGCTTTATGGTTTTTGACCCGTTATGTTTGGGGAGTTTTGGTGGATCGTAGTGTCCCAAAATAATTGTTCGTGGGCATTTCGCGTGACCCGAAGCTTGGGGCGTGACATTATTAAAAGAAGAGCAACAAAGAAAATCATCATCTCTGGGTACCTATTACCAAAAGATCGACGGAGATGTGGAGATTGATGTAGCACAAATAATTGGTAAAACACCTATTATTTGTGATGCATTAAAAAGTTAAAAAAAAACCATTAAATATGTCTTTAGTACAATCAAACAGAAAGAACCAGTCATCAACTTATCGACAGTATTCATTTGACTTATTAAAGGTAGATGAATCGTTTGATGAGTTAATAAAACAAAAGTTTTTAACCTTACCGACATGCCATTCTATCTTACTAGAAAAGGAAATAAGGGAGAAAGAATATTATAAATGGAAATTTTTTTCAGACATTCCATGGTGATTCCAATTCACTTCTAGCTTAGAGTAGCTTTCAGAGAGAAATCTAACTTGAGCATCAGAGTGCTTTCCGGTCAAACATGATCGAAAAGTACTAACGGTGTTCTTGTCTATACAAGAATTGAGTAGGGTCCATTGAAAAGTTTTGCGAGTTTAGTTTAAGGAGTTTGGATCTTATTGCAGTAGTTTGGGATCACTAAAACAAGCCAGCTAATTGGTTTGGATTATGCTAACATTTTTTAACACGCACAATTTGGCGCAGTCTGTGGGAATTAAACCCACGAACAATTGTATTACCTCTTGTAATGTTATACATGACCTAATCCCGAATGGAATGCTGCAGTATTCAAAAGGAAAGAAAGTAATGAAAATTGATAGTGACCCAAATATATTAAATGTCAGCATGACATCGACCAACTATATGCAAGACTAGAAATTGGTCTAATATCATTGTGCAAGACAAGCCTAATATAGACAAGTAGAAAACAATTGAATATGCAGCAAAAAAGTTTGTTTGTATAAGGTGCATAAGAGACATCAAAGAAATAGAAGCAAAGATAGTGAATAAATAAATGAAGACTTTTTTCACAGACATCGTCCTTAGATTCAACACTATGGAGGGAGGTGATCTACAAGTATACAATAGAGCAAAGCTTACTTTCAAAGGGTCAGAATCCTGGAATCTTTGGCCCTATTGGTATCAACATATATGAACCTAATGATGGTCCATTTTTTATGAGAGAAAATCTTATAAATCCATGTAAGCGTGAATTACAAGGTTTTAAGAATTTCAAAAGAAGGCTAACCCAACAATGGCCACCCCAACAATAGCCATACGAAAAACCAACACCATGCCATGGCTTTCAAAAGGGAAGACTAATAGAAGAGATAGGGAAAAAAATGGTTAGACCCCTTGTATCTCCTGTCGATAAGTGGGAAACGCTATCACATCCAAATATCCTTGTAGAGGGATCGTGTACTCTAACCACCAAGATTTAAAAAAGGAGACAACAGTGGAAGTTCGCTTCGAGAATGGTACCAAGAGATCCTAATGGTCTAGACTAGGTGTATACACCTCAATTTGACCAAGTTAGATCTTAATCTTATTCAGGCAACTCCGATGATGAAAGTCAAAGAAGATGGTATCAGAAAGGCTTTCGAATGATCACTAAGGTGAGATTTTGGCTCATACACCAAAAATACCCCTGAAAACCCCCAATCACAACCTTCATTCCTTGCAGTTGCTATCATTGAACCCTAAACAACTTGTAGTCCCTATGTTATTCCATGTGACCGTAAAAATTGTTCGTGCGACCGCACAATTCCATTTCATCATACTTCAAATTAATTCCTCGCGGCCATAATCTTTGTTTCTTGCGACTGCAAACTTCTACACCTAACTAGAGGACTTTCCATTCCTGCCACGTGTCAACATGGTAGAGGCTATCACCAACACCTCTCTGCCTATAAACTCCAGACCCTCTGGGTCCTTTTTGCGGAGGAGTGTGAGACATGTTACTGAAACTCTGCCTAATTTGATACTTAAGTCTTATATGCTCTTGATCCCAACCTTCTACAGCATCGAATATGTTCTTGGAGGTTCGTGCCACCCTCAGTGATTGAAAGCGTGGCAGTCGAGCCCCTTTCATACGTTAAGGATCGTTCGAACCGCATTTCTTTAGGTATAATAGTAAATCTCGGCATTTCTCTTCCCATTCCTTCTACCTCTCATGAGAAAGCCGAGATTTGGAGTTTGATTATTATTCTGCTCCCTCTCTTGCCATTGATGTTGTTTTTTGCTTCTCTCCAGCTTCTTGTCTATCTTTCTCTACCACAAAAGCCCGATTCAAGTAAATTATTTAACTTATTTTTCTTATTATATTTTTATGCCCTTTAACTATTTGATAAAATCCTTCAGTTGAATTCTCCCATTTTGACACGTAATTTTTAGTATATGATTTTGTAATTGATAAATCTCTCTCTCTCTCTTTCTCTCTCTCTCTCTCTCTCTCTGGCTAGATGTCAAGTATGGGAGAAACGAATAAGTTTAGCACCTAAGAAATATCAAATGCTACGAAGCTTGCAACATTTGTTGCTTCTGAAGCAAAGGTAAGTAGGAAACAACCTAGAAAATTTGGAATTTTGGAGCATTTTACTAAAAATGAAAAGAGTGATGGAGAAAACCCAGATAGAGCCTTATGTAACTATAGTGAAATGGATTACTCTTGTGTAAGTGTTAAAGGGATTAGTACTCTATGGAAATACTTGAGGAATTGCAAAATGTCACGCTCTAAACTCTGGGTCACCCGAAACACCATAAACAACACCTAACCCGATGTTATACTCTCAAGATAAAAGCATACATGCATTAAAATATATTGCCCTCAGGGTTACAATACATGGTCCAGAACCAAAAGCTAAACATGCTAGCAGAATAATATGTATGTTACGACTCGCCCGAGCCTCAAAACAAGTTTTACAGGATCAAAAGTAATGCGAAAAGATATAAGATGTTTTGACTCACACGAGCCTCGAAGGAAAATAATTTGATATATATACATATCTACCACAATGCTTCACATGCAAACTTTGACTCTCATGAGCCCCACTCTTACAAGCCCCACATGCAAGCTCGCACGAATTTGGTGCATGAGTATTCAGCAAGAAGACTGCTAGCAATAAGTTGAGGATTTAACTGGGTAGTATAAGAGTTTCTTATAACTTAAACATCATTTATAGTGCTTGTCTTTCGGATTTGAATAAGTTCCGTAGTTTTTTACCTTATTGGGGTTTTTCACATAAATATTACCTGTCTAGTGTGTGATTGGTTGTGGTTTGTATGTTCTTTATTCTTCGTTTAATTCATACGTACAAATCAAACTGACAGGTTTTTGATTTCTAAAGAGAAAACTATTTTTTCAATTAGTATTAGAACGGGATTCTTTTTGGTCCTATTATTTTTCTTTCTTGTTTGATTTACTCATATAGATTATCTGAAAGGAGCTTCCACCAGTAGACCCCCTCTTCTTGACGGGTCTAACTACCCTTTTTAGAAAGTCAAGATGAGTGCTTTTCTTAAGTCTATTGATGAGAGGGTTTGGCTAGCTGTCATTGAGGGATATGCATACCCTACTGTGATTGTTGATGAGAAAATCTTTCCTAATCCATCGGCAAAATGGGAGAGGACAGATTTTGAGAATGTTGGGTGGAATAGTAAGGATATGAACGCTATCTTTAACGGGGTCACACATGAGAAATTTCGTATAATAAGCACCTATGACTTGGCTAAAGAAGCGTCGAACATCCTTCAAATCACTCACGAAGGAACTCAAACCATAAAAATCTCCAAACCTTAACGTCTTACTACTAGTTTTGAAACCCTACATATGAAAGAAGACGAGAAGTTTGATGATTTTTATGCTAAGTTAAGTTATATTGTTAACGCTTTTTTTAATCTTGGTGAAAAGATCCTTAATTCTAAAATTGTTCAAAAAATTTTAAGATCCCTTTTCGAACGCTTTCAACCAAAAGTCACTGCAATAGAGGAAAGTAAAGACATTGACTCTATTACAGTTGAAAGTTTGATTGGATACCTACAAACTTAAGAGCTAAATTTTTAAAATCATAAAACTTCAAAAAATTTAGCTTTCACCTTATCCCAAGGGTTTACAAGTGAATCTGATGAAGAATTCGATCCTGAGATGATGACTATGTTCATTAAAAAGTTTAAGAAGTTTTAGAAAAACAAGAAGCCTAATCAAGAAGACAAATTACAGAAGCAATTTGGGAACGAAAAACCTAGGAATGGATCCAAATTCTTTGATAAAAGGGACAAAAATCTCAAAACTATAGCCCTCAATGTTATAAGTGCAAGGAATTTGGGCACATTGCTCAGCAATGTCCTAATAAGTTGAAAAAGAAGCAAAAAGTGCTCATTATAACTTGGGATGATGATAGTTAACCTGAGTTGAGTGACGATAACGATGACCAATATGATGATGGTAATGTGATAGCCTTTGTTGCATCTGTCCACCAAGAGTTTAATGAATATTCATGAGACTGTGAGTGATGGTGACAAAGAAGAATCTAATGGAAGGGTTGTTAAAGGAGAAGATAATGACACTCTCTAAGTAGCTTATGATAAGCTATACAAGGAAAGTTATGTGTTGATTAAAAAATGTGCAAAACTTGTATTTCAACTTAAAAGATGTGAAAGTGAGAAAGAAAATCTCATGCAAGAGCTACTGACGGCTCAAGCAAAAGAAGAAGACTTGAAAAATGAAATGAGTATCTTGTGCATTAATTTGAAAAATTATAAACAAAATAAGGAAAGATTCATGCTACTAAATGATGATAAATCTTCTAGAATGTCTGAGTTAGAGAGTCGAATAGTTGAGCTTGAGAATAAATTAAATAATGCTAATGCAACTTTCAAGCGTTGGAATGCAGGTACACTTGCATTTGATGGATTATTCGGGGATCAAAAAGAAGCAAGTGACAGAGCCAGATAGGGATTTGTAGGCACTTCAATAAATAAGCAGTCCACCAGAAAGCTTAAAGCAGCCCAGACAATTCAGACACCTGCAGCCCCAACGTTTGTGAAAGCCAGGCAAGTTGAAAGGATGAATTCCATAAGCAGTGAAAATGATGACTTTACCAAAGTGAAGTCAAGAGGGAAAAGCACAACAAGTAAGGCCACCATACAACGTGGTGAGGTAAGAAAATTTAACTCCCTCTGTACCTACCATCATTGTGGCATATTGGGTCACATTCGTCTTCGTTGTAAGTTATTGCATCGTATGTTCATGTCAAATAAGAAGTTTGTGCCTATCTATCATTTCTGTGGTATGAAAGGTCACATTAGACTACATTGCTTTAGGTTGCATGGCATGCCTCGTATGAGCTATCTGGTTAAGTCTGATAAACCTTCACAACCTAAGAGACCTATAATACGTCCTAGAGAGTCGACTCTTGTGAGAACTAGGAAAGTCTGGATTCAGTCTAGAGATTTAAAAGCTTATGTGATTTAGACTACTATGAGAGCTCAAAGCTCACACATATGGTATTTGGATAGTGGTTGCTCTAGTCACATGTCAGGTGACAGATCCTTGTTTTCTATTCTTGAGACTTATAAGGGTGAGATGGTGACGTTTCGTGATGGTAACTCTACCAAAATCATTGAGAAGGGTTCTATTTCTTCCCCAAGACTTCACAAGTTAGAGAATGTTCTTCTAGTTGACGGTTTAAAGGCAAACCTTTTAAGCGTTGTCAGATGTGTGACACTCATCATGAGGTGCATTTCTCAAAAAATAACTGCATTGTTTTGGATAAAAAGAAAAAAACTGTCATGCATGGTGTTAGAACATCTGACAATTGTTATGGTATTATTCCTTTAAATGTTGAGACTTGTAATTCTGTCAAGATCAATGATGCATAACTGTGGCATCAGAGACTTGGACATGTCAATTACAAGGATTTTCCAAAAATTGCCAATAAAGAGTTGATCAGAGGAATTTCCAAGTTAGGTTGTCCATTGAACCATGTTTGTGGTGCATGTCAAATAGGTGTACAGACCAGAGTTCCTCATAAGAAGACATACACTTTAGGCACCAAAGCACCGCTAGAATTGATTCACATGAATCTGATGGGTCCTACCAGAACTGAGAGCTTAGGAAAGAAAAAGTACATTTTCGTTGCTGTTGATGACTTCTATCGTTATACTTGGGTTAATTTTTTGAGAGAAGTTTGAAACGTTTTCTATTTTTAAAAATTTTGTTCTTAAGCTTCAAAATGAAAAACCTAAGTCGTCTAACTCTGTTATTCGCATTCGGTCTAATCATGGCAAGGAGTTTGAAAACTCCGACTTTACATCATTGTGTGAATTTTTCGGTTTCCATCATGAATTCTCTGCCCCTAAGACTACTCCACAGAAAAATGGGATTGCTGAAAGGAAAAACTGTGTCATTCAAGAGATGGCCCGTGTTATACTGCATGACAAGAACCAACCCCAACACTTCTGGGCAGAAGTTGTGAACATTGCCTGTTACACCATTAACCGCGTATACTTGAGACCAGGAACTCTTCACTCTCCATATGAACTGTGGAAAGGCACAAAATCGAATGTCAAGTACTTTTGAACTTTTATGATTAAATATTATATTTCTCGGGATAGGGAGCAGTTGAGTAAGTTTGACTCCCGAAGTGAAGAGAGAATCTTCTTAGGCTATTCCACAAACAGTGGAGCATATCGTGTTTTTAATAATAGAACACCTACTATTATGGAATTTATAAATATTGTCATTGATGATGAACCTACTGTTATACATGCTGATAATGACTTTCTTATTTTAGGTGAACTCAATGGCGAACATGGAGCTGAAGAACCTGAAAAGTAGCCTAAGCAAGAAGGAGGTGAAGCAACTGCTGAAAAGAACCCCACCAATGTGAAACAGGGTTCTCAATTGCAAGAGTCTGAACCCAAAGGTACTCAGAAGAAAGGACTAGAACCCTCAGCCAGGGTGAAGCCCAATCATCCAGTCAGTCAAGTCCTTGGAGAAGTCACTGACAGGATGCGAACTCGGAGACAAATGCGTGATGAAGTAATTTTTATGTGCTATGTGTCATTAATTGAGCCTAAAAACGTAAATGATGCCTTACTTGATGAATGTTGGACTAATGGCATGCATGAAGAACTAGAACAATTTGCTAAGAATAATGTATGGGAACTAGTCCCTCGACCCTCTGACGAAAATGTTATTGGAACTAAATGGATATTCAAGAATGAAATGATTGAATTTGGTGAGTTTGTCAGAAGTAAGGCTAGGCTTGTAGCACAAGGTTACACTCAGGTTGAAGAATAGACTTTGATGAGATATTTGCCCCAGTTGCTCATCTTGAATCCATTAGACTTTTGTTT
>JAULJZ010169475.1:0-24706 GCA_032270985.1 Heliamphora pulchella
AAAAAACAAAAAACAAATAAAACAAGGGGGTATAAGTGTGAAAATAAAGAAATCAGGGGTGTAAGTGTGAAAATACTATTTTTCCGTTCAAAAGTTAACGGAAAATTAACTTTTGGACTAAAGTGTTACAAAAATTAAAAAGTAAAGGGGTGCAGTGATATTTCAAAGAATAGAGGGGTGACAGTGATATAATCCTTAAATGCAGGGGGTGTAAGTGTAATTTACCCTTGTTTTTATTGTTTCATATTTTTCTTTTAAATGTTTTTCTTTTCGTTTTAGTATTTTTAACTAATAAAATAGGATATTCAAAAAAATAGCTAAATTGGGGGTTTGGAATAATTGTTTTGGTTGTACTATGATGAGAGAATAAACTAATAGATAATAAATAATAGTTTGGATTTAACTTGAAGAGTTGACATTTTCAACTTCAATAACACCAATGTTTATATTCTTCTTTTTTTTGAGTTTTTGTTGTTGTTGTAGATCAATTCCTAACAATACGAAGACAATTTATTGTATCAACTATATATCATTTTAATATTTTTCTTATTGTGTTTGCAGATTTGCTACAAAAGGAAAATGGCGTTAAAAAATTTTGTGTTGCCATTTTTTAAATATTATTTTATCAGATTAAACATCTTTTTTTTCCATTTATTTGGTACGAATTGTTTGATACAATTTTTTGAAGTTAGAAGTACATTTACATTATTATGTAGATAAATTAGAGATTTATACTTTATTGTTGTGGTGAATTTCAATTAATCTTGTCACTCGTTCTATCTATTTGTGATGAAATGGTTTGTCATCATTTACAATATAGTAGCGACGGAATTTATTTTGTCACAAAAATTTGATTTTGCGACAATTTTACGACAAATTTAGTCGTTACTAATTGTTGTTAACAATTTAGGTAAAAAAAAGTTATCACGAAATTTTTTGTCACTAATTGTTTTCATTTGCGAGGAAATAGCATTTGTCGCAAATTGCCTTATATTGCGAGGAAATATTTCGTCACAAATTCACTATATGCAAAAATAGTTTTTTATTTTTGGTAACGAAATAACATTTACGACGAATTTTTTTTGTCAACAATTCACTTTTTTTGTGACGAAATATGTTTTGTAATGATTACTTTCGTCACCAAAGATAACAATAAATCGTCACAAACGATATTTATTTGGTGAGGAGTCCAGGTTTTTCGTCACAAAATATCGAAGTTTTAGTGAGGAATTAAATTTTCGTTACAAGGTAGTTTTTGCGACGACCTTTTAGAAACAAAAGTGAAGAGGACACATTTTCGTCACGAAATTTATTAGCAATGAAATATATAGATTTGGAGACAAAATTATTTCATCAATAATAACTTATTTTGTTGTAGTGACATCTCTCTCTTTGACGAATTCATTTGTTATCTATCTCCTCTCCCAATCTCTTTCTTTACCCACCATCATTGCACCACCGTTGTGACTATTCCACCATCGTTTTACTAATAAGGTTTAAGTTAAATTTAATAATATTTTTAGGCATAAACAATTCACTTTTGCATTTTTAAATGTTACAAAAATTATATTTAAATATAAAAATGAACGTCGAATTGAAATTTGGAAGACACATGGACATATATAGGAGAAGACATACCGGATGATATCTTGATAATTGCTCTGGAGTTGTGGCGCACGCGAAGCCTGTGACTTGATCCAAATATCTGGCTTTTTGGTTTTGTAGCTATCTAAGCTATAATCGATTTTGTCCACAACAAGCCAGTGGCCATTCTTGGACTTGTCATCAGGAAGGATGAAATGTGACTTTAGGAACCACGGACCCACCAGTTTTGAAAGATTTTTGTGGACAGCCATCGCATCATTACGATTTGCAAAGCGCAAAAAGGACTTGTCGGCCTTTATACCATTTATATTGATCCAACCCTGTCCAATACAATCTTCGCCTGAACTCCATATTTCGTATCGACCATTTGGTAGTGCTCCTGCGCTCTGCAAATTACCAATATAAAACACTCATCAGTTGAAGGCTAGATCTATGAAGTCATTGTTGGGTTAGGGATGTGTTGCATGATTTTAGCCTAGCTAGTAATTTGCTGGTACTTCGCTGGTAGATCGATGTGTTTTGTTGTTATCTGGTTTCTTTTGTTGTTTCTTTTGTCCTCCCCCTTGGATTGACCGCTTGTCAATTACTCTTGTTTGGGGTTTGGCCTTCCTCCCTAGAAGTGTAAGACTAAAGCAATTCTTACTTGGGTGGCTGATTTAATAAATTTTCTTTAACGATAAAAAAAAATATATATATATAAAACACTGATCCTCTCCGTCAAAAAATATGTATATAATGTATATTTCTTTTCTTCTTCTTTTTTTCGTGCATGTAGAAAACTTATCCCAATGAAATGGCAATAACAATTTTTTCAATTTAAAAACCAAAATAGTGGATGATTGACTTAAGTTATTGTGATACCCCATCTTCTTACATCGGTAAAAAATAAAAATTATGTCTTATATATAAAGAAACTTATGATATACTACTAATAATTTGTGGCTTAAGTATATTGCGTTGCGTTGCTAAGATCTTTATTCAAGTTATTATGCTATTAGTTCACCAGGGTCATTACAATTGGTATGAAAACAAACCCTAGCCCCATCAAGGGCTTCATGGTGATGTGGGTATATAGAATAATAGAGACACCAAAGAGGGGTAGAAGTAATCGGTGCTTAAATGTGCCATTCAAATTTGACAATTAGTATTAGTATAGTCCTCAATTTTGTGTTAAATAATGTATTTTGATAAATGTTTCAGTTCTGGCACCAGAAGAGGCAAGAAGGTGGAAAAGTAGACAAAAAGCAGGAGAAAAAGAGCAAAAAGGGATTCCAAAGAATTTCGTTCAGACGAGCGTCCGGACATTTTTAGACAGAAATGTAAGTGTCAGGATGGGCATTCAGACTGTTTGCGGGATTAGGTTGCACGATATCTTAAAGGACCTATGGCATGCAGGCAACTATAATAAGGCTGAAGTGGCTCAAAAATAAGGGATCAATTCTAGAAAGACAAGAGGCACAAGAGACGATGGCTAGGGCAACGAGAACGACAGAACGACAAGCATGGCAGTCGAAATCCTCATATTCTCCTTCGATTTTTACGTAGTCGCAGCATGAGCGGCCAGGTTCCTCGATCCTTGGGTTCGATGAAACTCTAGTCAGGTATTTGGATTCTAG
This sequence comes from Heliamphora pulchella, assembly GCA_032270985.1. Classification (NCBI taxonomy): domain Eukaryota; kingdom Viridiplantae; phylum Streptophyta; class Magnoliopsida; order Ericales; family Sarraceniaceae; genus Heliamphora; species Heliamphora pulchella. The sequence goes on from JAULJZ010169475.1 coordinate 3,222, forward strand.
TTAGGATTTGAGTTTCTTTTAATAATGGATTCAATTAGTTGTATGATTGTTTTAGGTGTTGAGTTTTGATCAACGAGCTTTTATCGATTTATTCAGTTTTATTTTGTATAATTGTGATTTTTAAATATACAACATCTATTTATTGTCATATTTAATTTAAAACGTGAGATAAATTATTCTATTATAGGATGAATCATGCTAAGTTTTTTATAGACAATCTGTGTTGACCAAAGATAGGCCATGTTGGGTTTTTAATCAAATACCTTTTTTTTGGTAACTTGATTTGGGCTTGTATGGAGAACGAGATTGAGTTGAATCATGAGAAATTAACTATATCTTAATAGATCTAACTTATTTGACTATGGTGGATTCAAAATCCCATGATATTCTTTTATATCAATCATCACATTTGATTCTAGATTTTATTTATTTTTCGCATTTAGTTAATTAGAATACAACATTCTTTTGATTAATAATCGGATCAAATCTTTTAATTATAAGGAATTGTGTTCTAGCTTATTTGTCCTCATTGAAATGAACCCTAGTGTTAACTACTATTATACTGAATAGTAGTTTTTACTTAGTTTGGTTATAAATATTTATTTTTGGTGCACTAACGACAAACGCCAAGAAGCCCCAATGTTGTATACATTGTGCACATTAATGAGTTGCTCTGTGTCCGCTGATGGGCTATATCCACATCCTAATCAGAGAAAAAACCTCGGTCATGCAACAAAGACGTTGCGTATTTGAGTAGAGGATATTGTGATACCTAATCTTACATCGATAAGTGATAAAAATTATGTCTAGTATATAAACTTATGAGCTATTATTAATAACTTGGGTTTAAATATTTTGAGCTGTATTGTTAAGCTCTTTATTAAAGTTATTAGGTCAGTGGTACATTTAGGTCGTAACAAGGGTTTTAAATCGCAATATCAGTATTGTTAGGAATGTAAAATAAAAACTACGCATTGAGTTTTTGGTATTTGTTTTTATTTATTAATAAAAATTATTTTTTTATTTTAACGAGAATCTTTATGAACGATGTATGCATTTTATTATTTATTTAATATTGTACATGGGTGTCTAATCTGGTGTGTAGAGTTCGACTTATATACAGAAAACAAAGTTATCTGTTCTTGTAAAATATAAGTTTTTGGTTCATAGTCTTAGGTGGAATTGGGCACACCATCAGTAGGGTTATAGCATAGTATTTTAGTAGATCTGTCTTGATTACAATGAACGATAATTGTTTCGACAATTGTTCCAACTCATTGTGTTAGTACACTTTGTGTGCATTGATCAACCAAGTTGGAATAATTAATTTTATACTGACTATATAAATTAATTTATGCCCATGGTTACTATGAGTGCTTATACTCTTAATCTCGAAATAATTATTAGACACGCATATTTAATGATCGTTATTTTGATTCATTAGAGGGGGCTATCTTTTATGATTCTATAATCCAGGTGAGTTGGATAACGATATTATATATATGGTAGATATTAATTATTAGCGGAATCCATGACCCATCAAGGAATTGATGATACCCCCTTAAAGAAACTTATAAATTTTGATCATACCAAATTTTGTAGGTGAATTTTATATTCTGACATATCAAATAAGTTAAGTGGAAGGTCTTAAAAAATATTAAACAGGTTGATTAAATATAATTATCAGTAATTTAATTTAATCGACGGGTATTTGTAATCTTAATGTGAGGAGAATAATAACCATTTAATAATAGGTACTCGAATAATTTGTTTTGAAAATAAGACAAGGAGTGCAATTACAAAATCTTTAGTGGTATAATTTATAATTTATCTTTTTAAAAAATTACTTCTAGGTTGAAGTAGATTTTCTTAATTACATTAGAATCCCGAGTCTTATTTACTTCTTAGGTCCCTTTTGTAGGCTATGTTTATATTATTATAACCTTGGCCGCCAAACACAAATCATTATTCAATCTTGTTAGGGGTTCCACGTGATGTGAGAACCAAAAAGTGAAAAGGCCGTCAGATAGGGTTTGAAACAAGGAGGGTCAGAGCCCACACTTCGTTTTTGTTTCGATGTTTGGGAATACAGCAAAAGATCTAAGCGGGTATGAGATTACCAATTTGTTTTCATGTTGATCTTCAAATTCAAGTTTAAGTGCTAAAACATGATCAAATCAGAGGGATCACGCAAGAATAATCCATATTCTGCCTTGCCGGTATGCCGGGTTTCAGTTATCGGGGTTCAAGAATAGTTTCAGTTCATCCTGTATGGATTCCGTCTACACGATTTCCTGTCCGTCTAGACAGTTCAGTGAAGTGCGGGGTTTTTTATGTGCTATAGATCCTATACCGTGCCACTTTTGATTCAATTCGTATACACTGTATTAGTTTCCTGGTATTTCAATCCCTTCAAGTGATATTAGAGCGGTCTTTGATGCTGCATATGGATTGAATCAAGTCTATGTTGTCCATATCTATTGATCTATGTATATGGGATTCGGGTAGGTTAAAACTGTGCTAACTGTTGTTTTATAGTATTCTATCCCAGCTTTATGGTCATATATGAATGTATGTTTGATTGCATGTCTTCTATGAAGATTATTTTTTAATTTCCACGACATTGAATCATGGTAAAATCAATGTGAGCTTCATTGGAGGGATAGGATCTTGTGTAACCTTCTTTCTCTTTTGGATTGAATGTGAACTCCTGATATGGAGGCATAGGACCTGAGCTTGAAGTCCGTAACTAGTTGAAGTTGAAAATTGAAACACGTTTCTAAGGCCTAGGCGATGTTTTCCACAAGTTTGTAGAGTTCTAGTATGTTTAGAACTGTATTTGGTGAAGAACAGTGCAGTTAGGGTAGAAAATCGCAATGCAGAAAATCCTGTTCCATCCAAATGCCTCACCGTTCATTCAAATGAAAATCATTCTAGAGGGATTCAGTCTGGACGCCCCAGTGTCCGTCTAGACGAAAAAGTTACTGGGGGAAAACCGTCCCTGATGCAAAACCATTCGGATGACAGACAACCCATCCGGACGGAAATGAAACACGTCCAAAATGCAATTTTGATTAAGGATTGAGTTAGTATGTTTGCAGTTTTTGACACGGATCAAGGTTTCAACATGTAGGAATCTTTGTAAGTCGAACCACGTCCTGCACAGGCAAACAAAGATGCCTCAGGATCAAGAGACGGCTTAGGAATTCTAGAATGACTATAGAAGTCGTAATTATCTGTTTATTTATCATTATATGCATATTTATATTGTTTATGATTTTTGTTGTGGATGTATGATTCTGGGCAATGTGGTCAACCATTGTTATTGCATGCTTGGCAATAGGTTAAATTTAAATAAATTTATTTTTTTAAAATTGGTAAATATGCGTAACTGGATAATAAAATTAAATTCTCAAATTTTATTTAAAATCTTTTTTTTTCATAAAATGGGAGAATTGAATATTTATTAGTTACACATATAACACGTAAAGATTGATTTTCATCAGAATCTTTGTAACATGTGGTTTATTTCTAAATTATAAATTTCTTAAAATTAAAATTTTTTTATAACCCTAAAAAAAGATTTTAAAACTAAGTGGGTGGGGGAAATTTATTCATAGCTAAATCTCACGGTCTCCATTACTATTTTGTAAATGATATAATTAATTTTGTGTGTTACCTTTAAGTGCCTTCCTTCCCATCAGACGAAATTAATTGCGGTATCAATGGTACGAACTTCCTTTAGGAATAATTCTGAATAATTGTTAGTGTGGATCGCTTTTCCATCTAAAGGGTTTTTTATGAAACAATTGATTTGGAATTAGGAGGTAGTTTACACTTAGTTATAAATAATAGTATTCTCTCAATCTGAGTCACTGCAATTATTTATAAGACTGAAATTATGTCAGCTATTTAATTTCACTTGGCATGGTATATTACCTAGATAATAAAATTAGTAGAAATTGACCTGTTGAGATGAATGATGAAAAGTAGACGACCATCCCGTCGAGGTATGCTATTCACGGTGTACTAGGCTGCTGGCGAGTTTTTTTTTTAAATAATAGAGGGAACCAAATTTTAAATTAAATTCATAGTTTTTACTCATCATAATTAATGGTTTTTAATTATGCAATTTTCAGATATTAAAATGGCATTCAATTCTCTCGCAACAATATTCAAAGAGAATAAACTAATTAGACCAAATTATGTTGACTGAAAAAAAAATCTGGATATTGTGTTAACAGTTGAGGATTATAAGTTTGTGCTCACAGAGATTTGTCCCCCTAAGTCTGATGAGGGGGCAACTGATGAGGAAGCCCAGCCTTATCAGAAGTGGCAAAAGGCTGATTAGATGGCGTAGTGTTACATTTTGATTTTCATGTCAAATGTATTGCAACATCAGTATCAGTTTATACCCAGTGCCTATGACATGATTATGACCCTCAAAGAAATGTTTGGGAATTCAAATCATGCAGCTGAAGGTATTCTTAGGAAACTAGTTAGTGCCTTTGTAGCTAAAAAGGTATCTACTTCTAAGCTGAAATGCAAGAAAAAGAAAAATGTTAAGAAACAGGATAGCACAACTTCCAAGGCTTTTAGTGAGCCAAGGACTAGTGTGTAAATGTTAAAAGACCGATGTTTTCACTACAACCAAACATGACACTAAAAGAAGCAATGTCTAGTTTATCTCGACAAAGTGAACAATCTAGATAATTTCTATTCACTGGTTGTTAAAACATGTTTGCCAGTGTTATCTACAGTTACCTAGTGTGTAGATATGAGAGCCACTAATCATATCTGCAATTCATTGCGGGGGTTCCAAAAAACCAAATAGCTTAGTGATGGGGAGATTTACCCGCACAAAGGCAATAATGCAAGGGTGACAGCAGTTGCAGTAGGAGATGTCATTTTCAGTTTTAGTAGAGATAGGATTTTAATTTTGAAAGATTATCTTTATGTACCTTCTATGAGAAAAAATTTAATTTCAGTTTCTAGATTGGTTAAAAACAGATATTTTGTTTATTTCAATAAATTTGTGGTTATTAAGGATAATAGGTGTTTTATCTATTCTGGTACATTTGTGGATGATTTGTATGTTATTGATCTTATCTCTCCAACACTGCAACTAAATGAATTGAATAACACTTCTAATTTACCATGTAAGAAAAACAGACCTTTTAAGATGAACCAAACATAACTTTAGCACTTATGCCTAGGTCATATCAATTTAAAAAGGATTAATGGACTGGTTAAAAATGAAACTTTTGTTATGGTTGGTATACTAAAAACTATATTTTTAGTATTTAATTTATTTTAATAAAATTAATTTTTTATTTTATGAGAATCTCAATGAGTAATGTATATATATCATTTCTTTAATGTTATACATGGATATGCAATATTCTGTACAATATCTAATCTAGTGTGTAGAGTATGGCTTACACATAGAAGATCAGGTTTTAGGTTCTTACAGAATAAAAGTTATTTGTTCACAGTTTAAATAGAAATAGACATGCTATCGATACGACTGTAATACAGAGTTTTAGTAGGCCTGTCTTACGGGAAATAAATAATAGCGTCGTCTATTATTCCGACTCTCTGTGCTAGTACACTTTGTGTGTATTGAACGGGATATTTGGGGTAATTAATTTTATACTGACTATATAAATTAATTCACACCCTAAGGTTATTATGAATAGTGCTTATACTCTTAATCTTGAAATAATTATTGATTTGCGTATATTTAATATTCGTTGTTTTGATTCATTAGAGGGTACGATCTTATATGAGTCTATATTCCCAGTGAGTTGGATAGCGGTATTATTAATATGGTGAATATTAATTATTGACGGAATTCACGTCTCGAACGATCGAGATTGACGATACCCCCTTAAGGAAGCCTATAAGTTTTGACCGGACTAAACTCTACATGTGGATTTGATTATCTAGCGGTCAAATAAGTTAAGTGGAATGACTTAAGAAATTTAATAATGCCAATTAAATTAAATTATCAGTAATTAAATTTAATTGGGGGTATCGAAATTCTTAATGTGTGGAGAAATATTAAACATTTAATAACAAGAGCTCAATGCAAGATGATTTTGAGATTATAGTCAGAGTGCAATTATAGTTCTTTAGTGGTATGAACTGTAATTTAGTATTTTTATAAAAATTACAGAAATCGCTGCAAGATTTTCATAATTACAGATACCACTGCAAAGTTTGCTTAATTGTAGAAATTGCTGGATGGGTATCTGTATTCCACTAGAAGTTTGATACATAATTAATCTACAGGTCCTTACTGTAGGCCTATAAATATACGGGTAGACTGAACCTGTTTCATAACTTGTCTTCAAGACTAAAGCTGTTTAGGTTCTACCGATATGAGTTCTCAGACAATTATAGCCCACACTATATCCGGGAATTGCATAAGAGAATACAGTAGAAGGTTTGACGGGAGCTTCAACTCGGAATCAAACTCGTAGTTGAAGATTTGATCGGTAAAATATATTCTTCTAAATTAACTGTGGTTGCACGAGTTTTAATTTTGATCCTTCGACGTCAAAAGTTTTATTGGAGCCTGTTTCGGCGTTTGGCCATCCAGTTAATTTTTTTCGAAAATCGTTTACAAAAACAATGATCTTTACAGTTTTACCTCCAACAATTGGTATCAGAGTCATTTTATTTTTTGTTTATGGTTTATTAGGGCCGGATAATTTTAGAACTATACTAACTTTATTTTGTAGGCGTTCTAATTTCGGTTTTATTATCGTCATTTATTTCATGTTTGATTAAATGGTTTGAATGATGATTATTTTTTTTAATCACAGGGGTTAACCGTGATAGCTAGTTTTAAGTTTTTAAATATCTTTTTAGATTATTTAAGAACAGGTTAAATATATCCAAGAACACGAAAACGACGGCAGCATCGGCGATGGTTTCGGGATTTTACGAACCACGGATCGCGGTAAATTTTTAATGATTTTAAAATTAATTTTTTTTGATAAGTTTCCGTAGTCTTTATGCATTAAAAACAACAACAAAAATAAGTCAAAAATTGCAGCAAAAATAGACAAAAACAGCTCACCACCGACGGCTTTGTCAGCGGCAGTTTGGGGCCGATTTTGTTGATTTTTCGAAATATTTTTGGGACTATTTTTTGAGTAGTTTTTTAACAAAGAGAAAAACATAGCGTGTCTATTTGATTAGCAAGACACTAACATAAAATGTAAAAGATAAAAAAAAAGATATATATATATTTTTTAGTTTACTAGAGAACAGGTCTAAAAGCCTATTCCAAATTCTACATATTTTATTTAGCATTTTTAATACTTATTTTTTATTAAAAAAAATTAAAATAATATATAATTTGTTTAAGATATGAAAAAAGTATGTCTTTATAAATCGTTTGAGGTACTTTTTTGGTATTTTACGTTTTTGTTTTTCTTTTGTGAACAGCAAAAGAGAATTTTATATATGAAGAGGACGAATAGCATCTAAAGGGAAAGAGCTCCCTCGCAAAGATGCGTCAAACTTTCTCAAGGTGTACAAAAACCTTAAGGTTGACAAGAGACCAACCTAGGAGATAAGGAAACAAAAATCTAGCAACAAAATTTACAAAGCAAATAAACTCCTATACTATTCAGCAAGCATCCCTTATAGCAGCAATTCACATCAAACAGCAAAAATGTGGAAGTTATTCCCCATAGCAACAAACAGCAATTCTCTTTAACAGAAACTCTCAACAAACAGTAGCCCCTATAGCTATTCTTAGCAATTCTCTTCAGCTTCGCAGAAGGTAAAGTTCAAGCTAAGCACAAAGGGAAGCACCCTGCGCTTTGCTAAGACACCTTTAGTAGCAATCTTGTCTAGAATGGCCCTCCAGCAGAAGAATAGGCATTTGGGGGGAACTGATTGATGCCAAATTATTTTAACATTTTCAAGAATCATGTCATCACCTTCACCACACTATTTGAGAAAAGATTTAGTTGAGAAGCAACCATTTTTTTCACCTTTCCAAACCAATTTATCAGCTTTATTTACATTCACCGAGATGCTTACCAACCTGTTTAGAATTGAAAGCTATTGATCATATTCTCAGGAACATAAGTCTCTTCTGAACAACAGCCCCTAATTAAAGGCACCGAATTGTTCATGAAGAACCATTGATACTACTGTCTGTACAGATATCTCCTTCTTAATAGCGAGGCTGAACAATCTTCCAAAGGATTCGCACAAAGCTTCATCTTGATCCCAAGGATCTACCCAAAATTTAATACGATTGCCATCTCCCACCTTAAGCTTAAAATTCTTCAAAAGGATGTCCCTTGCTACATAATTCTTAGACTCACCAAGGTCAACAATTGCTCTCCATATTGCAAAGGTTTTTGATCTCCTGATTGTTCTTGGGAACCACTCATTCAAATTTAGCCCATACGTGGAGCATATTACTTTTCTCCGTAAAGCTTCCTTTTTAGACTCAAATCTCGACCACCACTTGGACAAGAGGACCTGATTTTTTGCTCGTAAGGGGCACGCTAAGACCTCCTTTCTCCTTTCTAGCCAGGATTTTTTCCCATCCAACTAGATGTAATTTCGTAGCCCCTCCCTCCTCACCCCAAAGAAACCTTCTTTGAATTCTTTTCAATAAATTACTAACCTTTTTAGGCATTTTGAAAATGGAAAGGTAGTATGTGGGAAGATTAGAAAGAGTGGATTTGATTAAAGTAATTCTCCCAAGAAAAGAGAGAAGCCTTCTTTTCCAATTTCTTAGTTTCTTGTTGAAGACATCAATAACAGGGTCCCAGGTTTTGATACTATTTGGAGAAGCTCCCAAGAGAATGCCAAGATATTTGAAGGGGAGGGAACCACTTTTGTTGCCTAGGGCCTCAGCAATCTTGGAGTACCTTTCATTACTAACTCCAATGCCATAGATCAGACTCTTATGAAAATTGACCTTCAACCCTGAGATAATCTCAAAGAATTTAAGGAATCTCTAGACATTTCTAAGTTCATTGGGATCATCTTGACAGAAGAAGAGTGTATCATCTGCGAATTGCAAATGAGTCACATTCACCCCACTACAACCTATCATCACCCCCCTTCACGAGGCCTAAACTGACTGCCCTTTGAATGAGTATGTTTAGCCCCCCAGCTGCAATATCAAAGAGGAAGGGAGATAAAGGATCACCCTTGTCTAATCCCTCTTCTCATGGGAAAATTTTTTGTAACCCTTCCATTCACAAGGACTGACAGAGTGGTTGTGAAAATACATTCTTTAACCCATTTGTTCCACTTTTGGCCAAAGCCAAAACTACCCAACAATTCCAAAATGTAGTTCCAATTGAGGCTATCATAAGCCTTATGAAAATTCACCTTGAACACAAAGAAAAATTTCTTTTGCCTTTTCCAAAAGTCAATGACCTCATTTGCTATAAGGATACCATCTATGATATGTCTGCCTTAGACGAAAGCAGTTTGTTTCTCATCGATGAGATCCTGGATCACCCTCTTTATCCTTCTTGCTAAGAGCTTGGCCAGGATTTTATTGACTGAGTTCACCAAATTTATAGGTCTAAAGTCATGCAAGTTCTGGAGATTATCAATCTTAGGAATGAGGGCAAGGAAAGTGGCATTCAACCCTTTGGTCAAGCTGCTATTCAAGTGAAATTCCTTAATAAACCTCATGATTTCCTATTTAATCAAACTCCAAAACTTTTTTGATGAATTCAAAATTAAATCCATCAGGACCTAGAGCATTTCCCCCAGCACAATTAGCTACGGCTGTACTAACCTCTTCCTCTGTGAACTCCTTTTCCACCATTTTAGCTCTATTGGCAAGCAGCCTTTTGCCCAGATTCCCTTAAAGGCTTGGTCTGATTTCTTTGGAGTCATGGAAGAGATATGTGAAATGTCTAACTACCTCACCCTTTACTTCCTCGAGATTGGTAAGAATGTTGTTCCCAGTTGCTATCTGGCTAATAATGTTCCTCAAGTATATCATTTTTGCTGACAAATAGAAGGATTTGGCATTAGAATCCCCTTCCTTTAACTAAGCTATCCTAGCTTTTTATCTCCAATTAGTTTCTTTCATAACATGATGCTCCCAAAGAGTACCTTTCAGTTAGGATCTTTGCCTTTTCTCATCAGCATTTAGGGATCTCCTTTCACCAAGATTATTAAGCCTATCTGGCTCACCAATACCAATAGTATTTTGCAACAGCTCTCGTTGACCTTAATCTTCTCATTTTCTCCAAAGTTTGATGGAATGCTTTATGTCCCTCGATTTCGGCAATAGAACATGATTGGCCTATCCCTAGTGATTGTTCTTTTTCCAGGCTTCTTTAATTGTTCTATGTAGAGATGGTTGCCTTAACCAAGAATCAAAGAATTTAAAAGGCTTGGGGCCCCAATCATGTTCATCAGGGCCCAAAAGGATATGGCAGTGATCTGAAAGAAGTCTGGGTAATCCTGATTGTTTCCATCCAAGCTTTGCTTGCAATTCCCTCGAGACTAGAAATCTATCCATCCTGTTGTGTTTTGCATCCACTTGCATGTTAGACTAAGTGAAGTTTTTCCCAATCATTGGGAGGTTCATAACTTCCATTTCTTCTGCAAATTTCATAAAAAGGCTCATGCCTTTAGTGATTCTCTAGTCTCCATCCCTCTCCCCAATTTTAAGGGTTTCATTAAAATCTCCCCTACGCACCAGGGGCTATTAGCCAGCTGTGAAAGCTAACAATTCCTCCCATACATGTCTTCTGTCTAAATCAATATTAGGTCTATATACATTCACTATGACACAGGGGATATCTCCTTTCAAATTACCTAACATTAGAATGAAATTCCTACTGGTTGAAGTGTGAAGATGCTTTTCTCCCATATGGTCAGAAGGTCCCCCGAAGCTCCTTCAGGCTTCACCTCAAACCATGCATAATCATCACTGCCAGCCCACAGTGATTTCATACCCTTTGATCCCAACCTTTAGATTTGGTTTCTCGCAACAACAACATGAAAATATGCCTCGATTGTGATACTTTTTGAACCATTCTCCTCTTTGATATGTTGTCCAATCCTCTGACATTCCAAGAAAGTATTTTGAAAGACATTAAAAAAATATGTATCACACCTTTGTTTAGCTGTTGAGCTTAGGCTCAAAGTTCTTTCTCTTGATGGTAGTTCTTCTCCCCTTCTTTTAAGCCCATACCAGTTATTTTTCCATTTCAATCACATGTTCAACTTTCTTAATAATCAACTTATTGCGGTTTTGAATGTCCCCTATAGAAATCAAAGCTTGAGAAATACCTTTGGGGTTCTTAACTTTAGAACCTTTATGTTGATTTCTAACTTTTATCTTGCTCACTCTACTCAATAGTGGAATGCCCAGATCAGTTAGGATCATTTTTTTCCTTACCTTTTTTTCTCTATTTCGATTAATACACCACCTCTTCTCCAGCTACCAATGGGTGCAAGGTAATTGCCTGCATTGGTTGACTAGGCTTTGGGGATGGAATTGGGTTCCCAAGAATTATAAGAGAGCTTATAATTGCAGATTTGGGCCAGCCATCTACATTATCTTTGTGAGCCCAATCCTCTTGATTTTCTTTAAGACCATCAAGACCTTGAGAACCCTCTTCCATTTATTGGGCCCCAATCTGTGGGTGTAGCCTATTGGATTTGAAAAAAAAGGGGAGCAGGTAGAGAAGTTTTGACAGATTTCTCTTTGTCCCACGCCTAACTTTTCTGATTTACAGCACAATTTTTACTTTGAAAACCATCTGAAGACGGCTCACTCGGGCTTTGCAAAGCAGCTGGAGATTTCTTTTTGTTGCCAAAGGTGTTGTACTTTATCGAGGTTGACTTTTCCAACAACTATTGCCCATCCTCTTTCAGTAGTGTCTCCTCAATAACTGTGTTTAGATCCACATCATCATCGTTTACCTTTATCTGAGAGGTTTGAAACTCTTCCTCAATAGCCTTCTTTCTTTGACTATCTTGGGTCTTATTCAAGCTATTATAGTCTTGCTCACTCTAGTTAGAGGAGCCACTTCCTTGAGTTGCACTTAAAGCTTTTGATTTACAATTAAGCACAGGCCATCCTAAGAAAAGGACCTCGCCCACTCTTATCTTATAGGAAAACTTACCAACCTGTAAATTGCACCAGTTATCAATCAGCCTCTTCTCCTCAGTATAGATCAGGACTAGACCTCTTTCATGATCCTTTTGTCTAGCTGTCTTTGATTCCACCAAGAGGACTCCCCTAAATTCATTGCTAATTGATTTCAAAGTAGCCTCATTTCATACAATTAATGGGGCTCCTTCTATACTTACCCATACTTTCCTATTCGTATTCATTTCCCTAAAGCTCCTCTCATATAAGCTTCAAACCACGTGTTCAACCAGTACCTGGCTCCTTTGCAGTAAGCAATCTTGTCACTTTCTGATACAAACTGGACTAAAACTTTTCTGCCGCCCATCGGGATAATTGTGACATTGAAGATATTCTCACTCCTCATAGCATCTTGTATAAAGTGGGTCAACCTCCAATTCCTAGTTATACCCACTTTGTAACATCTGAGCCATTCAGCATCCATCTCCCCTTTTATTGCCCTTACTTGGGTCCTTGTATTAGTACACTAATCTTCAACAAGCCCTTTATTGACCACCTTTGCATATGTTCTCGAGTCCCTTTTAGCTTCCTTGTGGATTTGATATTTCCTGGTCTTATCCACAGATAGAGGAGCCTGACCTTTGCTGGGTGGAGCTTTCCTAGAGCTAGGACCATAAATAGTCAGCCCCACACTTAGTCTGTTCCTACCCAACCAAGCACCATTGTACATTGATGGCCTTTATGGTTGTGGGTAGAGCAGTAAACCTCACAAACCCAAACTTGATTTGAGTCTTTTAATTGCATTTGTTTAGGATATAAGCATCTACCACTTTGCCACACTTACTAAAAATGCCTCTCAACCATCCATTGTACATTTCGTTTGGAAGGTTATCGATAAAGATATATAGTGTGATTTGATTCAGAGTTGTCCTGGGTAGCTTTGGGCGTCTCCTGGCCATTTTCGTAAAGTTCTCCTACTGAGCCTTTCTTAAACTGCTTCTCTTCATCATTTTGCCCAGCCCGCACATCCTTTGAGCTAGATAGAACATCTTTCCTTGCCTCTGTGTTTCTCTCCATGGAGGTCGCTTGCTATTTTACGTTTTATTTAAATGTTTAATATGTTTATTTTTTTTAGTTCTAAGTTGTAATGTTTGATATATTTTTAGCTTTTACATCAATAAAAAGTTCGGTGGTTAAAAATATGAATAGGAAAAGCATAAAAAAGTGTATCATAAATTGAACCTGTAGCTCATTTGCATGTGCATTTGCATTTACATGTGCATTTGCATTTGTATTTGCATTTTCATTTGCATTTGAATGTGCATGTGTTGCATCACCAGCCATCTTCTCCCTGAAAAATAATAAAAAAGATCATTATCACATGTGAACTATAGCTCAGCATGCAATGTGGAAGACAAGCTGCAACAACAAACATAAAGATTGTCATGGTTGTCATCATCATCATGATTGTTTTTAGGATGGAAACTTCTTCATTTGTAATAAGAAGAATTATGCTTTGTTTGTTTTGACCAAAAACTTTTTCCTCTTAGAATTATTTTATGGAAAATCTTTTTTCAAACGTGATTTTTGCAAATATCGTTTTTATCTGATTGATTGCGACTCTAAAATAATAGGGCCACTATTTGTGCTAGTATATATTGGTATGGATAGTGGTAGTGGTACTAGTGGGTAGTGGGGACGGAGTGGCAATGGTGGTGGTGGTGTTAACGGTTGACCATTTGGCAGAGGTAATAGGAGTGGTGGTGGCGATTGTGGCAACGTTTATGATCGTGGTAACAACAATGGAAATAGCGTTGCAAACAATGGTACAATGGTGGATGTACACTAGCGATGGCAGTGTAGTGGCTGCGAGGATAGTGGTGTGGGTAGTAGTGGTGGTGGCGGCAACAATAACAGAGGTGATCGTGGTAGCATTGGCAGTGGTGACAGTGACGACAAATGTGAGACGTCAATGGCAATATGATAACTTTACATGTATGACCGATCATCTTATCAATATCATGATTAAATGCATTTGGAGTCCTTAATATTGTTTTAACCAATTTTATAGTTATGTTGCTGAAATAAATTGGATCATTCATAATAAGTTATTAATTGATTTAATTTTTTAGCTGGCAAATATTCAAAACAAATACGTGATCTTCACCAGTTAAGTACGTTAGATTAAAAAAGGTCTTTAAATGTTTTAAAAATTAAAACTAAAAGTTAAAAAGGTTAAATTTACTTTTTATGATTTTTTCTAAAATTTGATATGGAAATTTTTATTTTTTAACGACGAAACATTATCATCACCAATTATATAATCCTTTTTTGTGAGAAAATTTATAATTCTTACAAAAATATTAATTGGTGACAAAATATTGTTATTAACAATAATTGAAGATTGTTTCGAGATGAAAAATAAAATTTGTGACAAAAGATTACATATTGCAAACCAAGTATTATCATCACTAATAATTAAAGGTCTTTTTTTGCTACAAAAAACATAACTTATCGCAAAATAGACACTTATTGCAAAGAAATTTTCTTATCAAAAATTGATTAAGCTTTTGGGAGGAAAAATAATCTTTGTCACAAAAAAAGGTTTGTAATTTTTGTGACGAAATAAGGATTTTCTAGTCAAAATACTATTTTTAGAGAGAAAATTAAATTTTGTAACGAAAATTTTTTTATCTCGCATGTCGTGTATTAGAAAAACATGTTGATGAAAGTCATATGATGTGTGTCTTAAATATGTAAATATATTTAGTGAACTTAACGTGCTTCACAATTTAACTTTGTTAGTATCGTAAGTAATACTGACAAATTTAAAATTCTTAACTAAGGTGTTTAGAAGACTAGATATGTTGATTCTAGTGTCATTTGGGATTTATATAGATAGCAAAATTAATCAAAATTAATTAGGAATAAGCATGATTGATTATGTAACTTAATTAATAGTAAGCATGATTAACTTAGTTTTTTTTTATCGGCATGATTAACTTAGTTAAAGGAGATTAATTAACAAATTTTGATTAGTTAGATTAAGAATTGATTAATTAATCAGTCGATTGTTGATTAACAGTAAGTCTAATTAACATAATTGAATTGGATAATTGAGAAAAACTTGATTAGTTAGATTAAGATTTGATTAATTAAGCTAATCATGTGATTAGTGATCAAATTGATGAGTCATCTAAATTCATCTGTGTCATTTTATAATTCAGTTTTAAGTGTAAAATGGAAATATATATGAAAGAAAGGCGTAAATCTCTCTAGAAGAGTTGGGATTATAAGAGAACAGAGAGGAGAAAAAGAATCCAACAAGTTTTTTGGAGATGGCGTTTGGCTAGAAAAAAGTTAAGGAAAACATTAGGAAATCAAGAAAAGTACTGAAGGGAAGTCAGAGAACTTTTGTTGAGGACGTCAACTTAAGGTAAGAGATTCAGTATCCACTCTAATGCCTATTTCATATAATAATTCAAAAAAAAATAATAAATAAAAAATTAAGCAAAGATTAGAATGGTAAAAATGGTCAATTGAAGAGTTTTAGGTTTCGTACTGCCATAGAGAACTAGAATTCTCTTTTTTGGTCATTAGGAATCTTTGAAACCAATCTTGAATTTTCTCATTTGAATACATAAATATAAGACGAAGGTGTACATAAACTTTCGAACACCATGTTATAAGTGTGATAGATAATTTAAACTTAAGAGTTTTAAACTTTGGATATGAAGTATGCTCAATCATCAGAAAAATAGCAAATAAAATTGGAGATACTTTTTGATTAATTTGAACTCTTTTGATCATCTATTCTTTTCATTTTGGAAATGGGCGATGAAATTAACACTATTAGAAACTAAACTATTGGAGCTTCAATTTGTATAAAAATTTAGCCCTAATCGGAGTCTGAATTAAAGTTCAGTTTTTGTTGGTCAAGATTTGCATAACAAAAATGTTGAGCACTCTATACTTGGCTATCTAGATAGCCAAAAGCTTCGTTCGAATGGTGGACCACAACATGAAGTTTTTAGCTCAGTGCGTTCGAGCGTTTGGACAATCATGACTTCTATTTAGATAAAAATTCATTGTCCTTGATTAAGGATCATCAATGGGCCAGGCCGGGCAGTACCCAAGCTCGCCCATGAGCTATGCCTGATGGTTTTTTTTTTTGTGGCGAGCCGAACGTGAACTAAAATTGTAAAGCCCAAGCCCTACTTGATAGGTTTAGGCAAGGCAGGCTAATGAGCTTTTGTATTTTTTATCTTATTCGTTTATTTTGTAGAGCTCGTTGAGTTTATTATTCATACAAAAAATGAAATTCAATTGATATCTTTAGCTTCGTGATCGAAAAATATTTGTTTAACTATTTAACAAAAATATTATATTTACTATTTATTTATTTATAAATAAATGTAATTCATTTACATAATTATATATATCGAATCAACTTTATTTTATATATGAATAATAAACTTGACAAACCCTATATAATGAATGAATTCAATCAAAAAAATATATGCATATGATTCATTTAAATTGAAAGAAAATTAATTTTTTATCATTATTTTTTTGGGGTTACGCAGGCCTTTAAGGTGGGCTTTTGGGCAGGCTTTTCGAGTCGGGCTCCAACAAGCATACCCAAGTCCAACCCAAGTATTATTCGAGTGAGCTGAACTTGCCCAAACATCGAACTTGGGCCAGACTTTAGCCCAACAGGTCAAACGGACTTGAACCGGGTAACGAACTAACGAACTAAATAATGACACTTATCCTTGAGCATTTGGATAAATCTTGGCCTCAGTCATGTCCAGACTTCCCTATTACATCTTTTTGAACAAACCCACTTATTCATGTTTTACTTTTTCACTTATTTAACATATTACATATAAAGCATGTTTGTTTTGAGAAAAATAAATTTAGAATTAAATTAATAATTTTATATCACATGATTAGTTGTAATTAATGGTCCCAAATATACTATTCAGAGCAAATTCCTAATTCCATAAACATAAGATAATTCTGTTATAGGGGAAGGGATGAGATTGATAATCAGAAATTTAAAAATTTATGCTCAAATGTCAAAAAAAAGTTTTATTATTATTTTTTAGAACAATATTATATATTTTTTAATTAAAAAAAAGTTTTTATTATTAGTTTTAGAAAAACAAATTATTTTTTATTTATAAAAAACAGTTTATCATTTAAAAAAAAAAACTGTTGTTTTTTAAAAGAAATCTGTTTATTATTAATTTTTTTTAAAAAAAGTTATTATTTCTTATTTTAAAGTCTGTTTTTTAATTATTTTATAAACTGTTTTTTTAATTATTTTTAAAATTGTTTTTATATATTTTTTATTTTAAAAGCTGTTATTTTTTTTATTTTAAGAAACTTTCTTTATTTGTATTTTTCTTTTATTAAAAAAACTTGTTTTATTTTTTTATTATTTTTTTAACTATTTTGTTTTTATATTATGCTTTTTATATATTTTTCTAAACTGCTTATTTATTTAACTTTTTTTTGTTTTTCTTTTATTTTAAAAACTATTTATTTTTCTTGTTTCTTTAAAAACTATTTTTTAATATTTTTTTTCTATTTTAAAAACTATTTTCTTTTTAGTTTGGTATTTTGTTACAATTGTGTAGTGTATTATTATCATTTATGGATAGCTATATGATTTGTTTTCTAATTTACAAATAAAAGATTATATATTATAATTTTTAGTGTTTCATTAAATAACCAAACATGGGAATAAATAAAAAGAGGAATTAATAATGCATTAAATATATTATTCTAGGATTATTAGCGAGGAAACACTAAATACCCTTAATCCTTTTCTTGGAAACAAACATAACCGTAGATAAAAAAAAATAACCAACATTCGCCACGAATGAAAGTAGCAAAATTAAATAAACGATGAAACCACCTTCCAAGAACAAAATTCAAAAACATGCCAATCGGCTAACGATAGAGACTTCTCAATTATTAGTCAAATGCTATGACCAAACGTATGCTAGATCTAATTTTTAATTTTTCATATTATTTGCAAAACAAGGGTATAATAAAACTTCAATTCTGGCCTAAGGATTCTATTTATTTTGACCCTTTAAAGATCAACACAGAAACTAAGAGTGAGTGTTCACTTTTATTTGAGATTTCACCATGTGTATGATATGTGTTTTACATATAAAAGCTCGTCATTAAGAAGGAGGTCAGCTTTGAACATGTATTTGAGATGAGTACTGTTGTACCTTTGTTATATTTGTAAATTATATTTTTCAGTAGAAGTGTTGGCAATTGAAATGTAATGTTCTTTATAAAATGTTATGTAATACTCTAATATAATATTAATATGTTGAGGATATTTGACGCATCTTTGTGAGGGTTTTTCATTTTTTTTAGATGCCATTTATTCTTCTTTTATATAAAGTTTCTCTTTGCCGATAAAAAAAAAAAAGTATATTTTTTATCTATCAGTGACAGCCACAGTTTTTTTTTTTAAACAGCAAAAATAAAAACAATATATTAGAAAGGATGAGAAGCACACAAGGAGAAAAACCCTTCCTAAGATGCCAACAACATGGTAGTGGCACTCTTGTACATGATGAAGTATAATTGTGGTTCAAATTTTGGGAGATGCATATGTATTGAGATGGACGTGTAACATGGTAGTGGCACTCTTGTACATGTTTAGTTGTGATTCATGAATTATATTACTTTGACTTTGCTTTGTAATGTGTGATAAATAGTCTTATACGGCTTTTGTATGGTAATGATATACTAAATCTAATATAGATGTGATATATATCATACATGCACAGTTTTCGTGAAAATAATTTGTAATTGTATATCAATAATTGGGAAATGAAACTATTTTATAGGTTTAATTTTTAAACTTTTGTTGTATTAGGTATTTTTCTCAATAAATAAATTAGAAATTTAAGTGTTAATAGACATTTGAGTCGGTAGTTCATTTGATTTTTAAAATGGTTTGTTATTAAATGTTCAAATCTTGAATTGCAAGCCTTAGACTTGAAAGAGAGCATGTAATTTGGAAAGCAGCTTACAATAAAGTATGAAAGGATTTTTTTGCATGAACTACCAAATCAAAGCTCATCAAGCTTGGTTAACTCAACTTTGGGGCCAACAATTGGTTAAAAAGTCAGTTTGAGGCAGCAATTTGGAAAGGAATTTAGTTAGCCGCAGCATGAGGGCAAAATTGTCCAATGTTGACTTACCAAAATTCTGAGTTTAAGGCAACTTTTATGCAAATTGGAGTATAAGGAAAACAAAAAACAAAAGGGGTAGTGTAGGCTCTTCAGTCTGGGTATTGGGCCTTCCCATTACCTAGGCTTGTGGAAGCCACCCAATATTTCAACCACTCTAATGGGGTATATAAATTTTTCAACTCTTAGATCACATACCTGGTTAATAAAAGTTAGTGTGGGCAAGGAAATAAAAGAGCACCGCGCACCCGCAAAGGTGGTCAACAATTTAATTTAATTAAAATGATTAAACAAATTTTATTTGATAAATGAACAGGTTTTTGTTTAAAACCCATAACTGTTTTTTGAAAATATTTCTTGAAAATATTTGTGTTGTTTTGAATTCAAAAAGACACTTTTGTGTCTATAAAATTAAAACTAGTTTTATGTTTTAAGACACTACAAAAAAATATCTCTCTCAATTAAGATTTTACAGCTGCATTAAGGAGAATCTTGTGGGAGTTCTTCAATTTTGCTCATTGCAATTTTAAGTTAAGAAAGCTTTATTGTACCTTGGGAATGACTTTACTAGAGAGGGCAAATTACATTCTATATAAATTGACTTTTATTTACACCTTAAAGCATTCGTCTAGAAAATTTTCAACAATTTTAGAATGTAATTTTGAAGAATGGAGGCAACGAAAAATATGACAACTAACAAAATGATAAACCATAATCTTGTCAAACTTGATCAATTTGATGGAATCAATTTCGGTCACTGGAAGAATAAAATGTGTTTCTTTAGCAACTTCAAAGTTATACTACATATCGGATCCGAACATTGAAGCTGTATCAGAACATCTTGAATTCGAAACTGACAAATTCGATAAAGCAAGGATTAATCGTGCTAAAGATGTGTTGTTTTTTCATGACTATATACTGAAAGCTTAGTCAGATCGTCTATATGATTTTTACAAAGAATAAAAAACTGCTACAGAAATCTGGAACGCACTGGAATTCAAGTATAAAGTTCTAGAGCAAGGTACAATTAAATAAGTTTTTGATTAGATAATACTTTAATTTTTGTATGAATGATAGCAAACCAATTTTAGAACAAATTCGTCACTAGCAAACCATTGTTAACTATATTGGTGCTATGAACATTAGCTTCCTAAACCATTCTAAGTTGGTGCGATTATAACAAAATTGCCGCCATGCATCTTGAAAGGATTATAGGAAAAAGCTTTTGCATAAGGCACAAGATTTTCCCCTTGAACAGACTCGTAAACATCTTTGTATTGAAGATAAACAATGCATTGGAGATTAGACGGAAGAAATTTTGTCCAAGTCAAATGTTCACAATATTTAATATGGTACTGGTGCTAATCGCCCCAACAGCAAAAGAAAGAGAAACAATAAGAAAAAGAACAACAGGTGCAACAGCTATGGCAAAAAGGGCCATCATGCAAACAAGTGTCGCTTTTAAAAAATAAATGGTGAAAAATAGATAATGAAAGCATCCCTGACACATTAGGTGAGGAGTATCCACGCCGTTGTGATTTAAATGAAACAACCGTGGTATGACATTAGCCGACGTGGTCATTATTTTACAACGAGGGTCATTTGTAATGGATTTAGTGTTCAATTATTAATAAAGTCTAATCTTATGGAACCTTGCAAAAGTCTGCTAGTTTTTGTCCTCATGGTCGGGGTGGATACATGAATGGTGCATTTCTTTCTTTTTTCCAATCATTATACTTTTTTTTAACCTAATTGAGATCCATGACGTCTAAAGTGAGAAATTTATTATGTTACTGTCATCTTATTGTGCACTCTTTGGAATCTATGTTAGGATTTTGTTTTGAGCTAGAAAGGTACGATTATGGAGTTTTTTTATTTTTATTTTTATTTTTATTTTTGTGCATCGCTGCTCATGACGTTTCATCCCAGGTGTTAAAGGAGTGTTTGTAGAGGAAGGAGAATTTCAAGACCAAACAGAGTTCGGTCCTTTGTAATGTAGAAGGAATTCCTTTCACTCTCTCACTCTCTCACTCTCTCACTCTCTCACTCTCTCACTCTCTCTCTTGTTAGTCCTATAGAGTGCGAAATAGTAAAAATTTTCTCCGATATGTATAAAAACTTTTGAACAAGTTACTTGGATTGATGTAATG
>JAULJZ010169484.1:0-24705 GCA_032270985.1 Heliamphora pulchella
TTAACTATAAATACAACTTTAAAAGGAAATCTTCAAATCTCAATATAATCTTTAATCCACCCACAATTTAAATTCACTGTCAATATAATCATACTTATTTTACTTAATTGTTTTTGGGTAATTACTTTACTTAATTTTTTATTCTTAATTTTAAATAAATGAGCAACTTATAAAAAAATAAAAAGTATTTCTAGTATGAAAAATTTCTCATACTTATTTTTCTTAATATTTTTATTATTAATTTTAAATAAAATGAGTAACTTGTAAAAAATGTGAATTATTTCTAGTTTAATAAACTTCTCATACTTATTTTTTTAATTCGTTTATTCTTAATTTTAAATGAAATGGCAACTTATAAAAGAATGAGAACTATTTCAAGTATGTGAAACTTCTCATACTTATGTTTTAAATAAATTGACCAATTTGTAAAAAATAAGAACTATTTCCAGTATTAGAAAAAAAAAATCATATTTCAGTTCGTATTTCCTCCTAACAACGTGAAGAAAAGCATTTAAATTCAGAGAAACAGAGAGAGATTAGTGATGGGGATGGTGCTATGCTGTACCTTGTTTGGGATTTAGTTTTTAAATATATTATTATGATCGAATTCGTTCATTACGTAGAGCTCATCGAGTTTGTTATTCATGTAAAAATTTAGATTGATTCAGTACTGATAGCTAAGTGATTGAATAAGATGTTATATTGTTGTTTTGTAATTAAATAAATAAAATTTATAATTTTGAAAAAATATTGTTAAACAAATATTATTCAATCACTTAGCTATAGGTATCGGATCAATCTGAATTTTTTTTAATTAACAAAATTGATGGGCTCTACATAATGAACGGATTCGATCATAAAAATATGTTTGAAAACTAATCCCAAACAAAACACAGCACTGCCGCATGACCTTATCTACCTCCTCCATGTTCCCTCCCCTTCCTATTCGATGTGCGCTACTCCTTCAATTCAGTCAAATTCTTCGGTTATTTTTTTTGGTAAGGGTAGCACAGCTCATAATTAAATAATGATAAAACAATACGAAATCATGAAATTAAAATTCAATTTCATGATTTTGTATTGTTTTTAAAATCTAAATTCATCAAATTAAATTAAAACTAATATAAAAATAATTAAAAATATACACCAAGTTACGAAATTATATAAAAATTAAAATTTGACCAAATCACCACAACTAAATAATGTTATAACTAAACTAAGATGTGAAAATTAAGTACAATACTTCAAATTATTATATTAATTAAAATTTTAATATTCATGGTTAAAAATATATATTAAGTTAATTTTTTAATACAATTATTAGACAATGTATTATATATATTACATCAAATATACGATAAAGTAATACAATAATGCAAAATTCAAAAATGGAGCCAAAACCCTCCCCTTTGGCCGCCCAACATGGAAGCTTGCACATTCAATCTCATTTTTTATTGTTTTGTGTCATAACTTTAAGTTATGCATGGGTTTTTAGTGGTCAAAGGCCTCTAGGCCTTACATACGCATCATGAAGCCTCCTTTATATACAAGATTGATTTTATAAGAGACTTGTAACGACTCGTTACTTTTTATTTTAAGAATAATTATTTTAACATCATTAAATAGGCGAAATTGATTTCTAATGGTAAATAATACATATTAGATGTGATTGGTATGTATGGTAACATCGGAATAAGAAGTTTTGGCTAATTCTGGGATGTTAGAAAACTTAACAATACAGTATGAATTTATTTAAAATTAAATTCGGGAATAAGATAAATTGTTTTAAGCAAATAATAATAAATAAATAATATTGTTAGCATCTCAGTCGAAGCTGAGACGATTCGGGAGGGATCGAGAGACAGAGAGAGAGAGATCGAAGGGGAGATCGAGAGAAAGAGGGAGAGAGCGAGACGCATATAAAAGAGACCCAAATTTCCCCCTAGTGAGTGCCCTCTGCCCTTCTTCATCCCTCGTGCCTCCACCCTCATCGGCCCAGCCATCTTCCACCGTCGACTAGCCGCTGGTGCAACCACCAACCACCACCGCGACTGCCGGCAACTACATCCTAGTCCCACCACCAGTAGCGCTGACCCCTGTTCTTCTTCTTCACCTTCGTTATTCCCGTTTTCACCCATAACAGAGCTTAAATTGGGAGACCAAGCTTTTTGCTCAACGGAGGATCTATTACTCGCCACTGATGGGGATTCAAGCCATTCAATTTGGAGATTTTGCAACTGGACCACCGAAAACCATATTTCAAAGGAGCCGATTGACTTAGGGTTTCTGAGATTGGGCGAAATTTCAAGGTTTGCGACTCAACCAGTTAGTATTCTGACTAATCTTAGTGCTTTGATACGATTTGTGATGATTTAATTAATAATAATCTATTAAAACCTAAAAGATTCAGAAGGTTTAACCCAAACCCTAGATAGTATTGGAACATTTAGAGAATGTGAATGAACCTTGTGATATTTAACTTGTGAACAGAGAGACGAATGAGTACTGTTAACCTGAATGTTGGGAGGAACTAGAAGAACCTAGATGTGTTCTTGTGAAGCATGAAATTCCTGGAAATTTAGTTAATTAGTGAGTTATTGGTCCCTTGGAATTTAACAAAGTATGAATTAATTGGGTGTGTTTTGTGCTAAAATCTTAAGGTTTGGAGTTCAAAAAAATAGAAATGAATGTTTCCCCTTAAGGTTTGAATAGATTGAGTTAAATTCATAAGGTTTGAATCCTAGGTTAAGGTTGGGAGACCCAATTGTTTAGTAAAGCTAGAGCACTTGAAGCTTGATCGAATGTGAATTTCAATCCCTTAAACCCTTAACATGTTAGTAGATTAAGAGATAAACATAGCTCAACTTTGCGTGTATGATACTATAATTGAATTGGAAAGAACGAGGAATTGTTGAAAACTTGAGATATTCATGAATTATTTTGTAAAATTTGTTTGTAAATTGAATAGAAGATAAATTAAGGTTGAAGTTCTAATGCAAAAAAAAACTAATGAGATATAGAACTATTGAATGTGTGAGTTATGTAACTCGTTTGTCGGTGGTATGATGGGTAAATCTATGGTTACATGAATAGAATTGGAACCTAAAGAGTATAAATTACATGAATGGTGGTTTGAATGCCTTTTTATTGTGAATTAATTAAGAGAATGATATGATGAGTTATTAAGTAGGTTTGTTGAATCTAACTTTGGAATCTATAGAAGTTAAACAAAGATACTAATGGGTCGAATAATTAAAGGTTAGTTATATGATCTAGTGGACTAAAATTGGGGTATTGAGCCTTTGTTTCCGGGTTGGGAAATGAACCCTTAACCTAAATTCTCTATTTACATAATGAAAAATTTTGGAGATTAAAATTTAAGGATACCTAAAAGTAATCGAATCCAAAACGCTGAGATGGGAATTAGGTATGTTATTAATTTGGATGAACCCTAAATAATGTTAAAAATTTGAGTTCTAAATTTTGTTAAATTTCATGATGAATAAATCTAAAGGTCGTTATTAGAAGTTCTAATTCAAGCTCATTAAATCTAATTTGAGTTTGGAAAATGGATGAGGTTGTCTTGTTGGTTAACCAATATAAATCAAACTTATATCTAACGAAATGTACATGTAATGTGAGTCATGTGAACTTGGGTATGAGAAGAATAATGCGCCTTCATTGAACTTCGAACTAAAGGAAAAATAATATGAAAATTTGTTGAAACTTATGACATTGAATTCGAAAGACAAGATAAACGTAACAAATAAAGCATGTGATTTGAGAATCGACGTTGATGATATGGAATCTAAAATAGAATGATGCAACAATACTAAATGAGAATGAAAATGTTGTGAAAATGAATTGGGGAGATGGACTTTCGGTTATTAATGAATATTAATATGGTTAATCAAATATTAAACAGATGATGATTGATATGGATGTGATAAGTTGGGCTTGACTAGCTTCACGGTGAATGATCGAAAACTTGCGCAAGCTGGGTACCGTGTTCCCTTAGGTTAGCCCCTTTAAAATGAATTTGGGTACCGTGTTCCCTCGGCTGAGGTCCGTAAAACGGATTGTCGTAATGAGTTATAGAGCTATCTATTCACCAATAGTTTCGCGTAGCTTATTGGAAAAATAGGGAGGGATTTCTATAAGCTGCACTCGTCGCAGATATCTGATGATTGTGTTGTGGTGAGTTATAGAGCTATCTATTCACTAATGACTTCGCGTAGCCTATTGGGAGAATAGGGAGGAATTTCTATAACCTGCACCCAACAATGAGTGTAACGCCCCGAACCCCGGGAACCCGTGCATACAACCCAAATTATCCCACATGAAAGCTATCAACAATGACTTTCTTAATAACAATACTTTATTTCCTTTAAGCAATCATAAATAAAACATTTTATTCTCACGATATACACATGTGCCACAAAGGCTAAACAAAATTTTCAACTTTAAAGAGTTCATTTACAGCACTGGTATTATTACAATTATCCACTTCACTTTCTATACAATCATAATGTAAAAACAAAGAATTATTAACTCTTCCTCATAGCCTTTTCCCCATATGCATCCTCTGCCGTGGTATCGTCCCGGATCCTCGAAACCTGAAATGGTTTTGTATACATACATGAGCTGAATCTCGTAGGATAAAGACTAACTCTATGCTGAGTATGATTTGTGAGATGTGATGGGTGCAATCGGAATAATAATACAATTTCATAAATTCATTATTTATTTCCACACACGCCAAGTTATTCATTCATTAAACCATTTTCCAAATATTCCTTTCTTTCACATTTATTCTCATCACCCGGTTTTTCACATAAACAAAATCACATTTTCATTACCCAATTCATCACAAAATCGTGTCATAACAATGAACCAGCGTCGGGTGTAGCTTATAGAAACCCCTCCCTATTCCCCCAATAGGCTACGCGAAACCATTGAGTAATAGATAGCTCTATAACTCACCACGACACAACACCACATTTCGAGGGCTAACCCGTGGGCATGTGGTCCCCATCTTGCGCAAGTTTTCGGTCTTTCATCGCGGACCCGCCAGGCCAACTTAATTCACATCAATCCATACGGTTCATTGAAATCAAGTGTTTAGTTTTTACATTTAATCTTTGAATATATAAACCTTCGCGGGCTTTCACTGCGGACTCGCCAGGCCAACTTAATTCGCATCAATTCATACGGTTCATTAAAATCAAGTGTTTAGTTTTTACATTTTATCTTTGAATATATAAACCTTCGCAGGCTTTCACCGCAGGACCGCAGCCCCTCATTATGCAAAAACCTTCGCGGGCTTTCACCGCATGACCGCAGCCTCTCCTTATGCACATTCCACATTTCAAATTTTCCACTTTATCGTCAAAACAAATTCCGTTCAAGTATTTCAAAATTTCTTTCATATCTCATGCATCACACATCATGCATCATTACTTCAACATGCAAATTCTCATAATTCTCATAAGATTAAGCAATGTCATCATGCTTCAACACGAGATTAAATTCATTAGTATGCATCTCATTTGAAAAGGAAGCACCCATCTTAGATATATACAAATAAATTCAAAATTCATTTAGTCTTTCCATCCATGCCTCACCAGGGTCTGAATTGTCCTTCCTGATTGGCCGTCACTTTGCGGGTGAAAGGCCGTACTAAACTTTAACGTAGTTCCCAGCGCCTTTTGTAGACTTGGCCAAAATTTGAATGTAAAACGCAAATTCCTATCGAACAATGTTATCAATATAAAGTCGTGCGAACCAATTCATAAGAAACGTCATTTTTACTGGTAAATAGTGTGCTGACTTCGTCAATCTATCCATAATTATCCAGATAGCGTCATTTTTCTTAAGTGATCGTGGTAACCCAACCACAAGATTCATGGTGATATGTTCCCACTTCCACTCAGGTACATATAAGGGTTGTAATCATCTTGCCGACTTTTGGTGTTCATCCTTAATCTGTTGGCATATTAAATATTTTACCACAAAGTCTGCCACATCTTTTTTTTTATCTCACTCCACCAGTATCTTTTTCTTAGAGCTCTGTACATCTTTGTGCTTTTAGGTGCATGGTGTATGCTGAATTCTGAGCTTTATCTAAAATTCGCCTTCTTAACTCTTCATTGTTAGGCACATACAGTCGATGATCTCATCATAAGACATCATCTCGAGCTTCAAACTCCGTCTTTCCCTTAGCAATTGCTTCTGCTTTTATCTTATCCACTTGATTGTCCACTAATTGGACTGCTCGAATCTGATATAACAAGATCGGTCTTACCTTAAGAGTTGCTAATAAGCCCCCATCTTTTTTTATTGCAATGGTGATTCTGAGCGATCATATTTCATAAAACGCACTATTCTATACTGCCCAAAGGTGCCCTATACTTCTTGACAACTTCTGGCTTAGGGCATCTGCTACCACGTTGGCCTTTTCCAGATGGTAATGAATCCTTATAGTTCTTAATTAATTCCTTCCACCCTTTTTTGTCTTAGGTTTAACTCCTTCTGAATGTGGACGTACTTCAAACTTTGATGGTTGGTAAAGATTTCACAAGTGGCACTATATAAAAAGGGTCTCCCTATTTTGAGAGCAAAGACAATCGTAGCCAACTCCAAGTCATCGGTAAGGTAATTTTTCTCGTGAGGCTTTAGCTGTCTGGATGCATATGTGATTACCTTCTCATGATGCATCAAAACACAACTCAACCTTTGGGGTAATACATTACTATAGACTACAGAACTTTTCACTACCTGATGGGAGGGTGAGTACAGGGCTACCACCCACTTAGACTTTAGTTCCTGAAAACTCCGTTTTCATTAGTCAGACTATTCAAACTTTACATTCTTCTGGATTAACCGAGTCATGGGTTTTGCAATTAAAGAGAAGTCTCGAGTAAATCTCCAATAATAACAAGTCATCCCCAAAAAGCTACATATCTCGATTACGTTGGTTGGTTTCGTCTAATTTACTACAACCTCAACTTTCACTGGGTCCTCTTGGATTCCATCTCTAGATATACATATCCCAAAGATGCCCCTCGATTTAACCAAAACTCACGCTTAGTAAATTTTGTATACAATCTGTGGTCTCTTAAGGTTTGCAAAGAAATTCGCAAATGTTTCTTGTATTCCTCCTCACTTCGATAGTATACTAGAATCTTATTAATGAATATGATTACGAATTTATCCGATAATCTTCTAAACACTTGAGTTATCACCTCTATAAACCCCACAAGTGTATTAGTCAATTCAATTAGTATTACGACAATCTCATAGTATTCATATCGATTATTAAAGGCCCCCTAAATACACTTGATTGCCTTATTCAAAATTGATAATATCTTGAACTTAAGTTGAACTTGGAGAATATTTTAGCTCCTTGCAACTAATTGAACAAAATATCTATTTCATGCAAAGGATACTTAGTTCTAATGGTGGTTTTGCTCGGCTAACATTAATTGAAAGCATCTTCTTAGAGTTCCATCATTCCTTCTCATAAACAACACTAGTGCATTCTCAGAATGAAACAGTTATTGAACAACTCTTTCGCAGCTCCCTTCAATTTGTTTTAACTTAGCAGATGATACTCTATAATTAAGATGAAAATGATACAGGTGTCGTGCCTGAACATAGGCCAAAGGTAAACTTAACTTTTTGATCTAGAATATTCTTGGTAAGTCCTTTGGGGAATACATTTCACAAAAGGCTAGCATTTCCCAAAAGTTCTCATCCTTTTCAACTCCATGTCAACTATATGTGTCAATAAAATGTGTCAATAAATTCATGACAATTTATTTTTTATAACATTCTGAAAACTTTAACTGCTTATACAAGAATGAAATCCTCGCTTATCTTCTTGGGATGCCCATTTCTAACTCTCTGTTTATAAAAAAAAAATGCTCTCTTTTCTAAGCAGTCTAACAACGTATTAAACAATAACTTTCAAATCATCCCAAACATCAGGCCACAACCTATTAGACTTAAAGGTGTCAAAACAACTAACACGCCTCTATCTCTTAAACTCAACAACCAGCTTTCTTTCACACTTCTCTCTACCACTTCTTTCTTATTAGTATAACGATCATTATGATACAGTCAAGATGTTCCACTGTTATGGCATGCACTAGTGTTATAAAAGATAAGCGATATGAACAAATGTGTTGAATTTGAATCTAATGAAACATAAGCACTTATATCAAAAAAATTATAATACCCGCCTCCACATCCGGTGTAGCTTATGCATCTTGTTTCGTTATAGCCGACACTTGCCCTGAAATCCCTAGTTGTTCCATTGGTCTTTTTCATTTGTCTTGTATGTTTCTATTAAATAATAGTGCTAGTATCCTTGCATATACACACTGTAAAGCCACATGTCCCGATTCACCACAGTAGTAACAAAATTTCTTGTAATTCTTCTTAAAATGATCAATGACCCCACACCTAAAACAAGCATATGCTTTTATCCCCTTCACATGCCCAGACGCTCATCTACTCAATTGATTTCTATTGAATCTAAACTTCTTAAATACTGAGGAACCTCCGATCTAGCGCCTTTTAAATCTTTCTTGTCTTTTATT
Source organism: Heliamphora pulchella (assembly GCA_032270985.1). Taxonomy (NCBI): domain Eukaryota; kingdom Viridiplantae; phylum Streptophyta; class Magnoliopsida; order Ericales; family Sarraceniaceae; genus Heliamphora; species Heliamphora pulchella. The sequence continues at coordinate 8,604 of JAULJZ010169484.1, forward strand.
GCCCTCCTTATCATTTTTCACAACTCTCCTTATCCTAATCAACTCTTTACAATTATTCATCTCAAGAGCCATGAGTCTAATCCGTTTTGCCTACATTGCCATCCATCTCACATTCTGCTCCGTCAATCTTCTAATCGCTTTCAGCATCCTAACTTTTAGATCAAGTTAGTTCATCAATTTGACTAGTATTGATCCTGCTTGTATAGACACATATCGTTGTACCATGTTGAACTCACCCATAATGAACGATACTCTATCTGGGTTTTTTTTACTTCACCCTATTATGATATGGGTATGCATTAGGGTCCGATACTAGAATCTATCTTAAGGGTATAAAGGTAGGAATAAGCTACTAAACAGAGGGTTTAACAACACAAGGGTCCTCTTCTCCAATCTGATAACTTACTTAGACTTCCAATCAGGAACCTACGCCTGCAGAACGCATTTCCCAAATGGACCTCAAAGCTAGTTAATCAGACGCCCAAAGATAAAGGTATGATAACCCAAGGTCTGAGCCACTCTGTATGCCAAATCGTGAAATGACGCACTTAACCTACGGTCCACCACAGACAATACTTTGACAAGTCTACAGAATCTAAAATCTAAAGCTCTGATACCAAAATGTCACGCCCCTTCTCTAGGGCCGAAAGTTAATGTGGTATAAGCAGAGTCAAAGAATTATTGTATTAGTCAAACTGTAATTATCTGTTCATATGATCAAAAGCAGCAATACATATCATGGCTACGTTTTTTCATACATTCAAACTGGCATATATACTTAACAAAAACTTCGCACTCCAGGTCTTGATTACAAAAGATTTAAGCAAAAAGACAGTTGACTGCGAGCCTGAGTCTATGGACCAAACAACTGTAGTGGACCAACTCTAGTCATCTCTGCGATCTGCAACTACAAAGGTTATAGGAGAGTGCATTTAGTATTATAATGAACAAGATAAAAAACAATCATTCTACTTCCAAATTTCAAAACAACATGCTCTCCATGACAAAAGTAAGGTATTACATGCAATTGCCACAGAATTTCATAAATAACCTTATCAGTTTTTTAGGATCTCACAATTCATAACGAACTTTTCTCAATCTTTGTAAAAGTATTACTTTAGGATCAACAGCCACAAATTATGAAATTCACTGTCTCATACTCAAAAATAGAGTTTTTCGGTATAACCGCCACAATTCAAAGGAAAGCTTTCTTATTCACAATCCATACCCAACAGTGACCAAATAATCGTCCACCTCACGATCGGGAGTTCCGACGGTACCGTAACCTCAATTTTCAATGCACGGATAGCAACGTGACGAAAATGAGAGCTACTCTTCACCAAGTACGAGTGATATGTGCTATCCGGGACTTAGCCCGCAAAGCCTTTAAGGCAAAAATCTCCGCTCAACGGGAAACCTCCTTCATAGGGAGAATCAACACCCATAATTGGGCAACCTCCCCTAACGGGATATAAAGAGATAAAAACCCTTGTAACTTGGCACTTCAGAATAGTATCTCATAATATCGACGATATTTTATCAAAACATTTCTTTTATATATACATGCTTTTTAAAATGGTACATATAGCATATTTAGAAATATCATGACATTTGAATAAAAGATCATACTATCACAATTTTTTATGCTTCAAAACATGAATATAAAACAAATTTAAAGCATAATTCATGTATTTTTGTTCAAAATAATACTTAACCACTCTCACCTTGATTTAGATGCGACAAAACTATCTCCTTGTTCCCGATCCCAATTCTTAATCCTCTGGTGACAAAATCTCAGTGCCTAACAAGAAACCAAAGTTCTACGTAAACGTAGGACACTTAGTTTTTTACAAAAATTTTAGAATTTTTTAACAATTGAAATTATTTCTGATTTAAAATCTTTACGTAGAACTTGACTTTTATTTATGATTTAAAATTCTTACGTAGAATTGAAGTTAAATATTAATATTAACCAAAATATTCATATTATTTTCAAATATATGAACTTTTTATTTATCTCAACTTTTATTTATAGAAAGCTACATCTTTTCATATTAAATTTTTATAAAAATTTTATATTTTCTTATTAAAACTAATATTATTTTTATTATTAAAATTACATTTTTTGTTTTTACACTAACCACTAACAACCCAAAAACTTAAACTATTTCTCTCTTCTTTTTTTTTTCTTTAAGTTTATAAAACAATAATTTTATGGTTTGATTTCGCTGGAGTAATTTACCAACGATCGAAGTCATTCATTAGTGGCGTTAGGTCGTCAGCAGGGTAATGAACGTTGATGATAACATGCACGGTGATAGCTGTGTGCATATAGGTAACAAGAATATTAATAAATAAATAAAGGTGATAGTTACTGTTTTATTCGGGTTCAAATCTACCGGGTTAGTTTTTCAACAATCAGAACCGTTCACTAGTGGCATTAAGCCGTTAGAATGGTAGTGAACGTTGATGATTGGAAAATAATAACGTGTACAGTGGTGACCATGTACATACAGATTATGAAAATAAAATTTATTTAAAGGTGGTGATAGCTACGGCTATTTGCAGCGGTTTAAATAGGTTCTGAAGTGGTCAACGGCGGTATAGAGGTGGTGGTGGTGGTCTCCAGTGGTGGCTGGAGATGTCTGTGGTGCCGAAGTGTGGAGGAGAGGAGAGAAATGGGAGAGAAAGAGGTATATTACCAAGAGAGAGAAAAACAAAATCGGTGGTGCGGCGGCAAATAACGGCGGGGGAAGTTGCCGGCGGTAGCGATGGTCGTGGACGGCGGAGGTGGTGGCTCCGGCGGTTGTGGCATCAAACGGTGGTGGTCGTAGCGAATAGCCCAGCGCTATTCTTTCTTCCCTTATTTTCTGGTTTTCTTCCCAGCTTCTAATTTTAGAAGCTTTCTTTTAATTTTTATTATTTTTCTCTCAGATTTTTTTGTTGTCTCAATAAGAGCTGAAGCAACGAGTTGGCTGTATATATAATAAGTAAAGATGAGGGACAGATGTCCCATGCATGCAACAACGGTGGTTTTTAATTGGACAAGTATACCGTAAAATTAAAAATTATTTTTTGGTACCTCGTAAAATTTTTGATGTAAAATTTTTAAATTCAAAAATTTTTCAAAAATTCGAGATAGACTTTTAATATTATTTTATGAATTACCATGAAATCAAAATTTAGATAAACATTTCCTAACCATATAATAAATTTTTATCTTGATCTTTGATTATCAAAAATTTAATTTGATGTAAAATTTTGGGTTTAAATCTTGAAATTAAGTATAAGGTTTTGTTAGGAATTTTATTTAATGATTTTTTATTAATATATTATTATTTATTTATTTTTATAACAACCGTCAAATATTATATTATCTTAAGGGGTTTAATTAACTGGAACGAAAAAATTATAGCTGCTACATGTCTTATTTCCTTGATTGCTAAGATACGGGTTATAACACTTACCCAGGGGGCGATGGACGTCATGCAGTACGAGGCCAAGTTTACGAACTTGTCCCGGTTTGCTCCAGAGTTGGTGAGCACAGACGAGCTGTGATCTATGAGGTTTGAGCGGGGCTTGAGGCCAGCGATCAGGGAGCGTGTGGTTGCTTTTGGACTTCGTGTCTTCATAGAGCTGGTGGAGGCAGCAGCGAGGGTGGAGAACACGATGACTAAGATTCGAGCTTCCAGGGAAGCCAGTACACCTCAGGGTGGGACAGAGGTACAAACTGGTGGGCATTCCAAAAAGAGGCAGAGGTCCTCTGGTCCTACCTTTCATCCATCTGGATTACCACAGTAGTTCTCTACACCAGTATCATCAGTGGTTTCATCTGGGAGATTAGAGCAGAGGGAGTTGATTTGCTATTAGTGTGGGCAGCCGGAGCACCGTGTGTTAGAGTGCCCGCAGCCGAGGCAGTCTCAAGGTTCATGGATTCAATTACAGGGGAGGGAGTCACAGATTTGTTATGGATGTGGCCAGCCTGGACATGTTCGTAGGAACTGTCCCCAGAGAGAATGCACCGAGTACAGTGGGTACGCCAGTGGGTTCATTTGTGCAGGATCGACAGCAGCATCCAGCGGTTCAGACTTCCCGGATGACAGGTGGGAGTACGTCAATTCAGTCAGTACGACAACCAACAGCGCCGAGTTCTGGTAGACAGGACAGAATGGGATTGCCCCGAGCGTATTCTTTTATAGCTCCTAGTTCTTCCAGGGCACCGGTTGTGCCGAATGATGCAGATCTGCCTTTAGCGAGCAGAGGTACTTACTGAGTATGCATGCCTTGGGCCAGCTTTTTCGTTGCATCTGTTTGGGAGTTGGTGATAGATTCTGTGGGTGGTGTGTTGTGTTGAGGCAGCAGTTGGTGAGGTTGTGAAGTTAGGGTGAGTTGTAGATCCCGTGTCTTTGAGATAGTTTGCCAGTGTTTAGGATACCTAACCTTGTTTGACTATATTCTTTAAATGGTTTGGCTGACCATCTCGTGTGCCTATGTCAATTGTGATCGACGTGGTTGTTTCTTTTGACCTTATGTTGAATTTCGAGAGTAAAATTTCTTTAAGGGGGTTAAAGTTGTGAGACCCTGATCCGTTTTCTTTTTCGGCATTTTCGGACGCGCATTACGTGTTTTCGTTTGAGCATGTTTTTATTACTTTTGATGCATGATCAGACTTAGATATGTATGCGGGGTAGGTTCCCAGGGTCGTGGGTCGTTGTGATGCGAAAATCTCAAAAAATTTCAAAAAAAAAAAATATTTTGGAGGCTTATAAATATCTGGAGTTTGATATTTTCAAAAGATATTTTTCAAAACTTCTCCAACAAGCTTTCTATTTTCTCTCTACTTTCTCTCTAACTTCTTAGGGACAAAGGGCCCGATTTTCAACGATCCAATAGCCGATCTTTGTAATTGGCACGGTGGGCTACGCTACCATTGTGAGACCCTGACCCGTTTTCTTTTTTTGGCGTTTTCGAACGCACATTACGTGTTTTCGTTTGAGCATATTTTTATTATTTTTGTTGCATGATCGAGTTTAGATATGCATGCGGGGTAGGTTCCCGGGGCCGTGTGTAACACCCCGGTCCGAACCCTAGTAGTAACCACCTAGATTGTAACGACCCGACCCGGATCCTAGTTGTAACAGCCCGGACTGTAACTACTCGCGGAACGATCTAAGCCCAAATTCTAGTATTAGCAATGGTTAGTTGACGAGAACTTAGGTCGCTACATAAATAAGGAAAACCCTAATTAGCCCAAAAACCCTAAGTAACCCAAAACCCTAATTTGACCTAGAAACCCTAAAAGAGACAAAATGCTCTGAGGCAAGGCCCTAGCACTCAGGAAAGTCTCAGAATAGATTAAACTAAGTAAATAATATAAAATATTAAATTAAAAATCAAAAATTCCCATAACCAAGGTAAAATGACCATTTTGCCCCTAATATAGCAAAAAGTCCCAAAAATTTAAAATTTGACACATGGACACCAAAAATCAAATATTTATACACAATTAATTAATAAAATATAAATTAACAACAAAAATAACAAAAATGCCCTTGCATGGCCTGCCACCAAGGAGAATGTGCCCAAAAAAGCTATTTTTTTACCTTTTTAAGCTTAAAATGAGAAACAAATGTATAAATTAAGTATTATTATGACCTAATACTTTTTATACAAGTAATATATATAATAATATAATAATATAACTCAACAAAAGCAAACAAATAATTATTTAAAATCTCTACACAATAAATAAGTCAAAAAGTCAATTCTAGTCAGTTTAGCTTAATTTAGTTTAAAAGCCTACACTTATTTATTTAATTGCTATCAAAATTATGATAAATCATGAAAAGACTAAATTAATTATAAATACATTAATATAATAGGTTTTAGTAGGTTTAGGTACATAAAATTAATATTTTATGCATTTAAATACACAAAAATACATCAAAATATATTTTAAAACCCAAATAAATTACAAAATCAGTTTTATCTGCCCAAAATCTGCTATGGCTGAAAATCCCACCTGCCCAAATTAGATTTTGTAAGTCTCTATTAAACTCCACCTCCCATGCAACCAATGAGAATTTAAATAAATTCAAAATTTAATTTATTGTAATAATTAACCCTCATTTTAAATTTTTCTGTAAAAATACACCCAAACACCCTTCTCCCATATACATATTCTGCTGAGCGAAGTGAGGGAGAGCTACCAAAAGTTATCTAAGTGTCCTAAGAGAGAAGGAGAGAAGAAGAAAAAAGGAAGGAAGAGGAAGGAAGGAAAAGCCAAGGAAGGTGCTATAAAGTTAAGTCTTATTCTCCAACAAGTTTCTAAGCATCAAAAGAAATAAGAAAATCCCTTAAACCTTCTGGTATTCTCCCCCAAGATAACTCTCAATCCATCTCTATAACAAACCCTAAGAAGATAAAACAAGAAAATGAGTCAAAAAAGCGTCGTAGGAGTGATTTAGGGACTGTTCATATATGAGTAAACCTTGTATGTATTTGTATGTGTTTATTTTTGAGTTTTATGGCCTAAACATATTCTGGAGTTTTTATTTGTGTAAGTTCATAACATGCATGCAAAGAAAACATGTCAAAAATGTACACAATATAAGCTAAGCAACCAAAACCCTAAGTAGACTGATTTTCTGAACTTATTCATTTTCTGCCACCGATTTTAAATAATCATAACTAAATGTAAAAAATTGTTCTTAAAGTGGTTTTTGTGACCATATCTACATTTTTGAGTTATCTTTCATACAAAATTGGTTTAAAGTGATTTCGTTGGGTAGAACTCCAGATATCTCATTTTTACTAAAGAGTGTCAGATCTTGACCACTCTGAGTTACAGACCTAAAAACCTTAAGTTAGAATGCGAACCAAGCTTAGGTCAAAACACAAAACTTGTAGAGAACATATTTACCTTTCTTTCCACCAAAAATGAACCAAAAATATGAAGACCTGATCGGTAAAAACACTTCCCAAAGTCACTATTGAGGATCAGTGACTGACAGACCTCTCTGTCACACATTTTTGTGAGACCTAAAACCTAACTTTTTAGAAGTCAAATCTAGAAGCGGTAAACATGAAATTTGTAGCTAACATATTAAACTAGTTTCTTAGAAAAAACCAGCCCAAAATACCCTCGGAAGATACCCAAAAGGTTTTAAACATTCTCTGTTAAAAACACACTCTGCAGACTCTTTTTAGGCTGACTGAACCTCTTTATAAATTGGCCAAAATCTCAAACTTTTTACAAATAACATGCCTTAGCACAAAACATGAAATTTGAAGGAGATATCTTAGTCTAGAAGCTCATAAAATAATCAGAGCCATAGTCCATGAATTGATGCCCCAAAACAGTGCCCAACAGAGACTCAATTCTTATGTTTTTCTCTGTAAATTGCTGAACCATTTTTACTAAAATAAAATAAATGACCTACGTACTTTAGGAATTGACCTTAGTGATAAACATGAAAGTTATAAAAAATATTTTTATCTAATTGGTGTTAAAATTTAAGAAATTAAATCAATGCCTAAGTATTTCAAAACGTTGTCACAACCTTAAAACTAGCAATTAAAACTTGTACCTAAAATTGGCTAAGTGTTTGAATGGTGTGTTGATTATGAGGCTTGAGTATGTGAATCCTATGTGAACTTTGTGAGTAATTAGTATATAAAAATAATGCTTTTAACAAGATGAACTCATGCCAATGGTTCAAGTTTATGTTGCTTAAGTTGTGGTTATGCTTTACACGCTTGTACTTAATACTTTATCAAGTTGTACCATGTGCCATGTCATGTTTACGTACCATGCAACGATTAATTGTACACGAGAAGCATATTGCACGTCATGGGCATTTCTCCATTTCATCTTGGGTTATCGGAGTCCCCTTCGTATCTTTTGATTTGGTTGGGTGACATGGAAATCAATTATTCAGTGGTTGTGGATCTAGGGTGTCCCTGGTTGCCAGATGTGATATTGAATTGGAGGTTTTGATTATAAAAAGGAGGTTTAGGCACCATGGGTTCGTCACTAGCTTTAATTTAGACTTTGGGTTGACACCTAATGAGTATCCTTGTGCTTAAGGTGGGATTGTGGCGTATGATTATTTTGGATGGGCTGAAATAAGGGTGGATGATATTTTTGGATGGCCTGGAATAAGGGTGGATGATTATTTTGTTGCCTTCCCCCATACCGTTGCCATTAAGTAAAACAGCTGTGGCATGACGTCCGGCGATGTGGTTACTATTCGCAACGAGGCAAGGATAGGTTAAGGTGATCAAGAGCCATCAAGTCTACTTTGTAATTCCCGGCGTGAAATTCATGATACTATTCTGAAAGTACTTGGGGATTGGGCATCTGCATTGCATTCATTTGCATCACACGCTCATTCTTTTGTTCTTATATATGTGCTCATCCTGTTGAAAATGACAAATAGCTTGTAACTTCGCACTGGGTGCTATACGATATGTATTGCGGAATATCTTGTTGCGAGTTTGTTAAACAGGTTAGGGAATTTGCTTTTGGGCTCCGACTCATGGCATTTATGCCACAGGTGACGAAGATGGACCCTTTGAGGAAGGTGGGTTCATCGAAGGGAAAGAATTTGCAGAAGAGGGAAAGTAGAAGGAGCAGGTCGACCCCAACGACGCAATTTGAAGATGTAGGATGTCTCTTTTTGATCTTTTGTTCAAGTTTTCCACGGACATGATGTAACTTTTGTTAAGTTTTCTGGATGACTGTACTTATTAAGTATTTTGAACAATTTCTGAACCGTTAATGATGTAATAGTTATCTTATGTATTTATGGACATTCGGCAAGAATATGTTCCTTATTTATAGTTACATATGTCCTGACATACTCAAAAAATGGGGTGTCACACCGTGGGCTGTTGTGGTGCGAATTTCAAAAAATTTTAAAAAAATATATATTTTGGAGGCCTATAAATATCTAGAGTTAGATATTTTCATAAAGATATTTTTTAAAACTTCTCCAGTAAGTTTCTCATTTTCTCTCTGCCTTCTCTCTAAGTTCTCGGGGGCCCAGGGCTCAATTTTCAACGATTCAACAGCGGATCCTTGCTTTTGACACGGTGGGCTACGCAACCATCCGGTGAGATTTTGATTCCGGCAAAGATCAATTTTGCACGTGGTTCGAGGCGTCAAATTTTGAACTCACCGTGGTAGGATTCTAAACATGTATGTTATATAAGGGTGCTATGGGTAATCGGGTGTCTTTTTACCGGTTAGATTGCTGTAGATCTGATTTTCTGTTAAGTTGGATTTTTGGGTTAAAAATTGGGTTTTTGTCGATTTCGGTGGATGAAATCGGGTGTCGGGGTTTCCTTTCGTGGTCTTAGTGCTAGGCTTAGGCATGTGCATGTTTGAGGATGTTGGATTGGAGTTTGGAGGCTTCGATTTGAGGTTTGGTGGGCTGAACCCGTAACTTAAAAATGGTTTCTGGGTGAGTTCGGTCAATTGAACTCATAGGTTCAGTCGAATGGATCATGGTTTTGGGGTTTGATCGACTGAACCGTGGGGTTCGGTCGACTGAACCGTGCGTCGAGGCATTTTTGGCTTTTCTAGTGTGGTCTTTGGTCGAATAGGGGCTTGGTTCGGTCGACTGAAGTGTTAGGGTGTGTTTTGGTGGTTCTATGGTTGAGTTTTGGTTTTCGATTGGCGTCCTATGGTATTCAATTGATTAATTTATGAGAATTAGTCGATTCAAATACCTGTGGATTCCTTTTAGGGTTCGGTTGGTCGTGTGGTGGTTTAGGGGTCGTGTTGTGCCCTCGGGTGTTCCGTTTAGATGCCGTTCTTGGGATGATGGGCATGGTTAGATGCGGTTGTTGGGACACGATTGAGTGCGTTGTGGTTGCATATGGAGCATGTTAGGGCCCTTGATCCTTTTGGGGAAAAAGGGGGTGTTGTAACCTCGTGGTTAGAAGGGTTTAGTGTGGACCTTCGGGTTAGGCTTGGTTGTGTGGGTTACCGATTGTCCCTGTGAGTGGATGTCGGGTTTTGTGGCTAGTGATGTCATGGTTTGGGGTTATATGATTATATACGCATATAGCTGGTTTTATGCATTTATAATTGTTTATTTATGCATGGTTTATGTAAGTAAACTACATGATTTGATATCATTTTGTGTAACGAGGTTTTATGCTTTAAAACCTAGGGTTTTATAGGCATGTATGTGGTCTCTAAGGAGTAGATGCATGTGGTGCATGTTGTGTGAGTCGCGCGTGTAACATGTAACGTAGTTTATGATACGTAGTGATTGTACGTGGTTTTATGCATTTAAATCCTGATTAGGTTATACATAGGTGTATGGAATGAGATAGATGGTTATGTTAGCTCTGGCTGACGGTGATTATGTTAGGGTTACGACCCTTCCATTAAAGTCTGAAAAGATTACGTTAGGGTTATGACCCTTCGGTTAAAGTCCGTAAAGAAGTGTTCGATGGGGCTACAGTCCCTCGGTGAAAGTCTGTAAAAATGCATTGATGGGGGCTTCGGTCCATCGGTAAAAGTCCGAGAAGATACATTGATTGCATGAACTGCATTATGGGACGGATAGACCAGTTTTCAAATTGTTTTAAGAGTCGTGTGAATCACGATCTAAAAACCATTTTTCAACTGTTTTCAAGACTCCTGTGAGTGAGTATAAAGATGGTTTATATCTTCGCTTTCCCATTTGCATGTGAAATCTGTATTTAAGGCTTGAAAGATTGCCTAAACCTGCACTTCGATTTCCTAGCATGTTTTGTTTATATTGCATGCTTGTCTAGTTTCTGCTGAGCCTTGACTCACGGTGTGAGATAAAATATTTTCAGGTACTGATCACGCGCGTTGATGCGGGTTTGCTGGAGGAGCGGAAGAGTGATAGTCTTCCTTTTTGTTTCTGCCTGTTACATGTATATTGTAACATGTTTTTCGGGCATTGGAGCCGTGTAATGTTTTCATTTTGCGTTTATATACAATGCATGCATGGTTTATATTAAGAGTGTATTCTCGGGATGGGTGTTGTGGTTGTTTATTTTTGGGTGTTTCACGTGGCCCAGAGTTTGGGAGGTGACAGCTTGGTATCAGAGCTTTGGGTTCGAATATCTATGAGCCGTGGGAAGAGATTGCATCACCGTGTGACGTTGATTGTGTGTGCTTGACTGCATGTGTTTAGATGTTTTGATAACAAGAACTTGATAGCATGCGGGTTATACGTGAGTAATGTGTATATGTGAGCATAGGGGTTCAACTGTGGGATTGATTAGTCCTGTCTTTGGGCGTTTGGATTAACAAACTTGGGAGCCAAGTTAGAAACGCGTTTAGCTGACGTAATTTCTAGCAGGGAATCTGAGTAGGTTATCCAGATTGATGTATCATTCTTGTTGGTTCTCCTCAGTATGTGGGGTTGTTTAGCGTGAACTTATGTGGCTGTGTTATCATGCTTATGTGGTTAAGCATTTTCGTTCATGCTATGTGCTGCGTCTCATGTGTTGTTTTCTTTTATATAGACGCGATGTCTACTAGACAAGGACAAGGCTGTGGTCGAGGTCGTGGTCGTGCTGTTGGCCAAGGGGATGTTCCTATCCCTGATGCTGGGGATGCAAATGCTCCCCAAGGACCTGTGACATGGTACAGTTGGTGCGTGCGTTGGTGGGTTCCATCGGCCAGTTGGTTGAGACCATTAGAGGTGAGACCGGTCAAGAGAGAGGAGGAGTACCTAAGGAGAGGGCTACAGTAGCGATGCTGGAGTTCAGGCGCATGGATCTGTCTACCTTTACTGGGGACCCTGATCCTATTGTGGCGACGGAATGGCTAGAGTTGGTTACTCGGATCCTGGACACACTACAAATTGTGGAGGATGAGTTGCGGGTATCTTTTGCTACCTTCCAATTGAGGGGTGCCGCTCACGCGTGGTGGAAGTATGCCAGGACCACAGTGGGAGTCACATGGGCGGCCTTTACAGGAGTATTTCGGGAGAAATACTTCCCGGCTTCGCAAAGGGATTTGTACAAGGAGGAGTTCTATACTCTTACCCAGGGGACTATGGACATCATGCAGTATGAGGCCAAGTTTACGAGCTTGTCCCAGTTTGCTCCGGAGTTGAGCACATATGAGCTGCGTTCCATGAGGTTTAAGCGGGGTTTGAGGCCGGCGATCAGGGAGCGTGTGGTTACGCTGGGACTTCGGGTGTTTATAGAGCTAGTAAAGGCAACAGCGCGGGTGGAGAACACCATGACTGAGATTCGGGCTTTCAGGGAGGCCAGGACAACGTAGAGTGGGACAGAGGCGCCGACAGGTGGGCGTTCCAGCAAGAGGCCGAGGTCCTCTGGTCCTAGCTTTCACCCATCTGGATTACCAAAGCAGTTTTTAGCACCAGCACCATCAGTGGCTTCATCTGGGAGGCAGGAGTAGAGGGAGTTGATTTGCTCTCAGTGCAGGCAGCCGGGGCATCGTGTGTCAGAGTTCCCGCCGCCGAGGCAGTCCTAGGGTTCATGGAGTCAGTCACAGGGGAGGGAACATATTTTCTATGGATGTGGTCAGTACGGACATATTCGCAGGAACTGTCCCCAGAGGGAGAGTGCACCGAGTGCAGCGGGCACGCCAGAGGGTTCGTATGTGCAGGACCGACAGCAACATCCTGCGGTTCAGACTTCCCAGATGGCAGGTGCGAGTACATCAGCTCAGTCGGTGCGGCAACTGACAGCGCCGAGTTCTAACAGACAAGACAGAGTAGGGTTGCCCCGAGCTTATTCTCTTATAGCTCCTAGTTCTTCCAGGGCACCTGTTATGCCGGATGATGCAGATATGCCTTTAGCGAGCAGAGGTACTTTCTGAGTCCGAAAGCCTTGGGCTAGTTCTTTTCTTGCATCTGTTGGGGTGTTGATGATGGTTTTCGTGAGTGGTTTGCTGTGTTGAGGCAGCGGTTGGCGATGATGTGAGGTTGGGATGGGTTGTAGATCCCGTGTCTGTGAGATAATTGGCCATTGTCTAGAATACCTGACCTTGTTTGACTATATCCTAGGAATGGTTTGGCTGACCATCTCGTGTGCCTGCGTCGATTGTGATCGACGTGGTGGTTTCTTTGACCTTGAGTTGAATTTCGGGGGCAAAATTCCTTTAAGGGGGGTAGAGTTGTGAGACCCTGACTAGTTTTTTTTTCTAGGCGTTTTCGAACGCGCGTTATGTATTTTCATTTGAGCATGTTTTTGTTGGTTTTGTTGCATGATCGGGCTTAGATATGCATGCGGGGTAGGTTCCCGAGGTCGTGGGCCATTGTGGTGTGAATTTCAAAAAATTCAAAAAAAAAGATATTTTGGAGGCCTATAAATATCTAGAGTTAGATATTTTCATAAAGATATTTTTTAAAACTTCTCCAGTAAGTTTCTTATTTTCTCTCTGCCTTCTCTCTAAGTTCTTGGGGGCCTAGGTCTCGATTTTCAATGATCCCACAATGGATCCTTACTTTTCGCACGGTGGGCTACGCAATCATCCGGTCATATTTTGATTTCGATAAAGCTCGAATTTGCACGTGGTTTGAAGCGTCAAGTTTTGAACTCACCGTGGTAGGATTCTAGACCTGTATGTTGTATAAGGGTGCTATGGGTAATCGGGTGTCTTTTTACCCGTTAGATTGCTGTAGATCTGATTTTCTATTAAGTTGGATTTTTGGGTTAAAAATGGGGTTTTTTTCGATTTTGGTGGATGAAATCGGGTGTTGGGGTTTCCTTTCGTGGTCTTGGTGCTAGGCCTAGGTGTGTGCATGTTTGAGGATGTTGGATTTGAGTTTGGAGGCTTCGATTTAAGGTTTGGAGGGCTGAACTCATAGCTTAAAAACAGTTTCTGGGTGAGTTTAGTCGACTAAACTCATAGGTTCAGTCGACTGGATCATGGTTTTGGGGTTTGATCGACTGGACCGTGGGGTTCGGTCGACTGAACCATGCGTCGAGGCGTTTTTGGCTTTTCCAGTGTGGTCTTCGGTCGACTGGGGACTTGGTTCGGTCAACTGAAGTGATGGAGTGTGTTTTAGTGGTTCTGTGGTTGGGTTTTGGTTTTCAATTGGCGTTCTATGGTATTCAATTGATTAATTTATGGGAATTAGTCGATTCAAATACCTGTGGATTCCTTTTGGGGTTCGGTTAGTCATGTGGTGGTTTAGGGGTCGTGTTGTGGCCTCGGGTGTTCCGTTTAGATGCCGTTCTTGGGATGACAGACATGGTTAGATGCGGTTGTTAGGACACGATTGAGTGTGTTGTGGTTGCATATGAAGCATGTTAAGGCCCTTGATCCTTTTGGGGAAAAGGGGGGTGTTGTAACCACGTGATTGGAGGGGTTTAGTGTGGACCTTCGGGTTAGGCATGGTTATGTGGGTTGCCGGTTGTCCCTGTGAGTGGATGTTGAGTTTTGTGGCTGGTGATGTCACGGTTTGGGGTTATATGGCTATGTACGCTTATAGCTGGTTTTATACATTTATAATTGTTTATTTATGCGTGGTTTATGTAAGTGAACTACATGATTTGTTATCGTTATGTGTAACGAGGTTTTATGCTTTAAAACCTAGGGTATTATAGGCATGTATGTGGGCTCTAAGGAGCGAAAGCATGTGGTGCCTGTTGTGTGAGTCGCGTGTGTAATATGTGATGTAGTTTATTATACGTAGTAATTGTACGTGATTTTATGCATTTAAATCCCGACTAGGTTATGCATAGGTTTATGGAATGAGATAGATGGTTATGTTAACTCTGGTTGACGGTGATTACGTTAGCGTTACGACCCTTCAGTTAAAGTCTGAGAAGATTACGTTAGGGTTATGACCCTTCGATTAAAGTCCGTAAAGAGGTGTTCGAGAGGGCTATGGTCCCTCGGTGAAAGTCCGTAAAGATGCATTGATGGGGCTACGGTCCATCGGTGAAAGTCCGAGAAGATATATGGATTGCATTAACTGCATTATGGGACGGATAGACCAGTTTTCAAATTGTTTTAAGAGTCGTGTGAATCACGATCTAAAAACCCTTTTTCAACTATTTTCAAGGCTCTTGTGAGTGAGTCTAAAGATGGTTTATATCCTCGCTTTCCCGTTTGCATGTGAAAACTATTTTTAAGGCTTGAAAGAGAGCCTAAACATGCACTTCAATTTCCTAGCATGTTTTGTTTGTATTGCATGCTTGTCTAGTTTCTGCTGAGCCTTGGCTCACGGTGTGGGATAAAATATTTTTAGGTACCGATCACGCGTGCTGATGCGGGTTTGCTGGAGGAGCGGAAGAGTGATAGTCATCCTTTTTGTTTCTACCTGTTACATGTATGTTGTAACATATTTTTCAGGTGTTGGAGCCGTGTAATGTTGCCATTTGGCGTTTATATACAATGCATGTATGGTTTATATTGAGAGTGTATTCTCGGGATGGGGATTGTGGTTGTTTGTTTTTGGGTGTTTCACGTGGCCCAGAGTTTGGAGCGTGACAACCATCCGGACAGAATTCTATTTTGGTGAAGCTCAGTATTGCACGTGGTTCGAGACGTGGAGTTTTGAACTCACCGAGTAGAATTCTTGACCCTACTGCTGTATAAGAGTGTTACGTGTAATCGTGTGTGCTTTTAACGGTTAGATTGTTGTAGATCTGATCTCGTTTAAAAGTTGGGTTTTTGCATTTAAAACCTATTTTTGTTTGTTTCGGTGGATGGAATCGGGTATCGGGAGTTTTTTTTTAGGTCTTAGTGCTAGGCCTAGGTGTGTGTATATCCGAGGGTGTTGAATCGGTGTTTGGAGGCGTTGATTCGAGGTTTGGAGGCTGGAACCCGTAGGTCAAAAATGGTGTTCGCCCTAGTTCCGTCGACCGAACCTTTGAGTTCAGTCGACTGGATCTTGGTTCTTGAGTTCGATCAACTGGACCGTGGGGTTCAGTCGACTGGACAGTGCTTGAGGCATTTTTCGTGGTTTCTAGTGTGTTGTTCAGTCGACTGGGGTTGGGTCTAGTCGACTGAAGTGCATGGGTGTGATTTTGGTGGTTCTGTGGTTGGGTTTTGGTTTCCGATTGGCGTCCTATGGTATTCAATTGATTAATTTATGGAAATTAGGCGATTTAAATACCTATGGAT
>JAULJZ010169493.1:0-49342 GCA_032270985.1 Heliamphora pulchella
TCATGCTTGTAGTTTATGGGCTTGTACTGCACGTCGAACGTTTTCTCAAAATGATCCCAAGTGATTCTTTGGGGTACAAGGGGTTCAACTCCTAGCACCAGCATCTTCAAGAACCGTTCCATGGCTTCCTACCAGTGGTATGTTTCTCTCCTAAACATAAAAGCTACGAGGTTAAACCTATTATCCGCATCTACTCCCGACGTATCTAGAATACGCACGACATCTTTCAATCAGTTTTCTACTTCTGTAAGTCTAAGGGTTCCTATGAACTTCTTTGCACCTAGATCCTTAAATTGTTTGATTAAGGGGTTACTGTTTCTCTTGGCTCTCCTCGAGATCCAACTCGCGTTCTGTTCCGTCAATCTTACGATCACCTCCAACATCATAGCAATTAGATCAGGTTCCACCGGTCCCACTCATGGAGATTCTTCTTATCGTGCCTCATTATACTGGTTCGGGATGAATGATGCTCCATCTGAGTCTCTCCATGCTCCTTCCAATCGTACGAAAGCTATGATTTAGGGCTCGACACAGGAGTCCAACTTATAGACATAAGGATAGGAACAAACTATCTACAAAAGGTTTTAATGACACAAGGTTCATCCTCCTCAATCTGATGATCCACTTAGACTTTGCAAAACGAAATCAACACAAGGCCCCTTCTAGGTTATCTCCCCAATCTGATAACTTGCTAAGACTTCGTAAACTAACAGCAGGACAAGACCCTTCCCGGGTTATCTCCCCAATCTGATAACTTGCTAAGACTTAGACTTCGTAAACTGACAGCAGCACAAGATCCTTCCCGGGTTATCTCCCCAATCAGATAACTTGCTTAGACTTTGCAAACTGACAGTAGCACAAGACCCTTCCTGGGTTATCTCCCCAATCTGATAACTTACTTAGACTTCCAATTAGGACCCTGCATTTTCATAACACGTTTCCCAAATGAACCTCAATGCCAGTCAGTCAGATGCCCAAAGGCAAAGGTATGACAACCCCAAGCCTAAACCACACTTCTCAACAGACCACGAGACGACACACTTAACCAACGGTCCACCACAGACCACACTCTAACAAGTCTACAAGACCAATAACCTAGGGCTCTGATACCAAAATGTAACACCCCGCTCCCGCAAGGGACCAATCCTACACAAAGGGATAAGATCCCGCCACAGACCGACAACCCAAGAGATAGACAATGAATAAACTTAAACAACCACAAATATCTTAATATCAAAAGAGGTAAACATAAGTTACTATGGATTCACCATCCAAAGGCATACATTACTTCTAAAAGGTCAAAAACTTTCAAATCTTATACATGAAGCTTTGCTAACACTAAAACTAAACAAAAGAAAGACTGACCAAAACGATTTCCAACACCAGAACTAAAACTACTCGATGATGCCTGTGGTGAACCAACTCTTAGCCATTCTTGGTATCTGCAACCACATAGGTTACAGGAGAGTGCACTTAGCATTATCATGAACAGAAAAGAGAGTTACTTAGGTAAGGATATTTTGAAAACTCTTTTTAAAAATCATTCATCACATTTTTCACGAAAATATAGAAATTGATGCATATGCCTGAACATGGTAACATTACAGATTATATCGAATCTTCTCAGTATTGCAAATATAAATATGTTCTTGGCTCAACCGCCACAAATTTAAAATGCATGACCACTTCTCAAAACTAGACTCAAACCCCAATAATGTCTAAGTAGTCATCAATCTCATGACCGGGAGTTCCGACGGTACTGTAACCTCAATTCTCAATGCACGGATAGCAACGTGATTGAATGAGGGCCACTCTCCACCAAGCACGAGTGGTATGTGCAGTCCAGGACTTAGCCCGCAATGCCTTTAAGGAAAAAACCCCTGCATAACGGAAAACCTCCCCTATAGGGATAAATGAAAAACCCATAGTTCGGTAACTTCCCTCATAAAGGGATATAAAAGGGCCAAAAATCCTTGTAACTTGGCACTTTGCAACAACCACACAACATTAACCATAGTTTCATAATAACATCATGCTAACTCAAAATAACATAGATAGCACACTTGAATTAAAAACATCATGGCATTTGAAAACAACAGGTTCATGCAATTATCAAAACTGGCCATAGTTCAAAACATGCGCTTCAAAGCATTTTCATGCATCATTTAGAAAACTTAAGTTCAAGATAATGGCTAACCACTCTCACCTTGCATAATATGCATATAAATTGAGCCTCCCCCTGGCAAGCTAAGCAGGACCCCCAGGTTCTACAACCTTCGAGCTAAACAAGCAAAAGACAACTCGACCGTTAATCACGGTATCCTCCCCTTTAGGGTGAAACTAAAAATGATTCTAACTGTGGAATGTTTTCTTGATTTTTGGGACCATAATTACTTTCTTTTTAGGTTTAAGGGGTACTACACGCTTGCCCAATCCTTCACTTGTTTAAAGACTTTATTTAACCATTTGTTATTCTCTTCCAAATAGTTAAATTTCAAAGTACCGCAGCATCTTGAGGTACTTTGACTTGAAATTGGATTATGATTTTTAAAAATCATTTAGATAAAAATATTTTCTACAACTCTCATGTTTAACACCAAGACCAAATCCTAAGGCAAAAGGGTGACTATTTCATCCTAAGCAAAAACGGTGCAGCAGTTTCTCCAGATTTTATCCAAAATTATGCTTCTGTTGCTCTTGGTTTTGGGGTATCAAATTAAGTCCAAATGTGCCCACTTTTTAGTATGTTCTATCTCAACATGTCCCCTACAAGTTTCATGTTTAGATCTAATGGTATTTATTTCAAACAAGTTAGACATTTTGGCCATTTTAAAAAGTAGGTTCTGCCAGCTGCCAAAACTCAGCAGAGCATGTTTTGGACAGAGGGTTTAAAACTGTTTTGGGGTATCATCCTGAGGATTTAAGGTCTGATTTTTGGGAAATATGTACTTAAATATGTTACCTACAATATTCATGTAGACCACTTTTGGAATAAGTCACTAAAAATAGGGATTTTGGGCTACACAAAAATATGTGACAGAATGTTTCTTGGAGGATGAAACTCAACTGAGACTTTCAAAGGGATTTTGGCCTATCAAAACTCAATATAATCTATTCTGATTTTTGGTGGGTAGATATATATACATGTTATCTACAACGTTCATGTGTTGGCCAAAACTCGAATCTCATTTTAAACTAGGGCTTTTAGGTCTGCACTGTTGACTGGTCTGAAACAGACACACATAGGTAGAATTTCAATATCTCGAGTTCTACTAACTCAAATGAGTTCAAACCAATTTTGGATGAAAGATAACACAAAAATATAACTCTGGAAATAAAAATCATGCTTAGATCAATTTGTTACATTGAGTTATGATATTTCAAATCTCAGGGCAGAAAGGTTGAAAGGCTCAAATTGCAGGTCATGTTTAGATCTAGTCCCCTAGCATCATGTATGTTAATGGTTGGTCCATTTCCTTTACATCCATATTTTGTACACTAAAATATGAAAATTCTAGAACCTTTTCATGCCATGGATCCATTAGAAGATCTCATGAAAACTTCAAGACACAACAGCCACACCAAGACAGTCCTAAAATCTCACCATGACGCCTTTTCGATTTATATTCGATTCTTGATCTTTAATTGATGTTTTAAAATGATGAAAGAGATGTTTGATAGGTGTAAAATCATATGTGTTAGTGTCTTTCTTACCTTATATAGATCACTCTTTGATGATTTGGATCAAGGACTTAGCTTTAGCATCCATGGTTTCCACCAAAATTTCTTGGTTCTTCTTTCTTCTTCTTCCTTCTTTCTTTTTCTTTCATTTTCTTTCACTCCCTCTCTCTCTATATCAACGAAATTCCAAGGAAATAATAGAGGGTTTGGGTTCTTTTTATAGGAAAAAGTCAAGTAGGAAGCTTCCTAGGAAGTTTCCTTAACCATGGGCTAACTAACCTTAGTTACTTTTAAAATTAACTTGAGTTTGATGAAACTTGACCACCAAGTTTGACACACTTTCCTAGGTGGTTATCCACATGAGTGTATATATATATATATATATCAAATAATTTTATTTCTTTAATTCTAGGAGAAAATTCGGGTATTTTTCACATAGGTTTGTTTCTTGACTTTTCGAACTTATTTCTTATCTTAAATAACTTGGGCTTGTAACCTTGAGTTCCTAACCTCAATGTTAGTGTTTTAATATATGCTTGTGCCTTTCCCCCTCTTTCCTGGGTCTCGGGCTCGAATGGTTAGTCTCGGGCACAAAAGGTTAAAGGGTTTGGCCGATTCTTCTTACCGAACTTAGGCTCGAGATTTCGTTTCTTTTGAGATGTTCTTTTTTTTTATTCGTATCTTGAGTTCGGGTTATTACAGAAACTCAAGCCAAACACTAGCCCATCAATCATCAATCATCTCTGATGCAAACTAGCGATACTGCACAGCAGCAAAAATACCCCAGCAACTGAAATCCCAAACCTGTCGTCACACGAGGAAAATATGACAACACGACTTTAAGATTCAACCCCGACACAAATTGCCCGCACTTGCAAATCCCACTGACATCACTGTTATCCAGGAAACATCCTTGAAATACCGGATCAAAATCCATCTCACGCTGCCAAACCTCAAAACACAACTCTCGCCGAACATAAAGCATCCTAGCGACAAACACATCACGTGAGACCAATTCACCAAGATACTTGATCCCAAACATTCTCTATTTCAAGATATAGAGATTATTACCCCTTCGTTCTTACTGCCACAAACTGGCTCAGTTACACCTTACAATGCATACCAAGGACTATCTCCAAGTCCAAACACAAGATGTCGAACCCTAACATCGATCAGTTAAAGATCACTTGAAGTCGCAAGCTCCACACTCAAACTTTACTCAAGTTCTAACGATCACCAGGCGACCACCGACTTTGATACCACATCCGTACCCGATTGATGCTAACAATGCCATCTCAAAGCTGACACGACGCCCATCCACGAACCACAACACAAACACTTGACTCCAGAGAGAAGCTCACTTACTCACCTGGACATCAAAGAATGCATCTCAGCAAACCCTCAAGCCTTCATCCTTTACTCAAACTTCTATCACGAACCACAATTCTCACCCAGGAGAAACATCAAGTGATACACCATTGTCCTAGACAAGGTTCCACACAACTGAAAATCAATTTGGCATCATAGCTATAAGGTCACCTAAACTCAACGAGTCACTTAACCAAACACGTCATGCAGATAGAGCATCCCATAGGTATCCAATAACCTATCCAAACCCAATCATATCTCTCGTGCAACCGCACATTACTACACCACTGAATGTCTTTCCATCAAATCACTGATATCAAGACTACAAATCAACCTCAAATCAAACATGATTGCCGTTGTCCAACAAGCAACTATGATGACTGTCATCCGACATCAATTCCAACTCATAACATATACTTCAATCCCTTGAGTCCACACTAACCGAATACTCAACCCCAAAACTTATTTGTCGAGTAACTTAGCAATTTCCTCACATCCAGAACTTATCACGGCCCTTCCATTCCCAACCGAACAATTGCATCGGCCTGAACAGGCCACACTATCCAAGATTCCTCAAACATTGGATCCTTCCTAACTTATACCTTATCATACTCTCGGAACTACCATCTGAACAAACAACAGTTATGCCAAAGCACAACACTTACCACAGTCGATAACCACTCCTCGACTCTAAGAACTCTCAACAGTTCAAGCTCCAAATAGGACCCAAATCCAGACTCACAAAAGTCAATCAGAAACTCACCATGTGAATATCACAGGCGCAAGGTTCTACCAAAATTTCCACTCTGCCAAGAGCTAGAGGGACAATAATATCCACCCAATCCAGAACAAGCTGCAAACCACAATTAACAATCCTCAGCTGATCACTACAGAAAGGACTCTGCGTCTCAACACTAACTCCTTTGTCAACAAGGACAAGCAAAAGCATTCCTGGTCCTACCAACTCGACCTCACAAGGAACACAGCCCAAATGGTTCAACCATCATACCAACAAGCCACACTGACTATGTTACCACGACCTATCATGTTTACCACACTCATACGTACTCTTTTATGATCTTCCACCGCAAGATAATACTAATCTCATCATGCGATTCTTCACAGTCCCCAACTGCGGGAGCAATCGGATCCTAAGTTACACATACAAACGTTCCACATCCAAGAAGGCACATATCTATGCACCACGCGTTTTTAACCCATGAAAAATAAAATGCACAATTTTCCTAATCACAGCGATACAAGTCTTTGAGGCACACTCAAAGGACCTCAACACGGATACAAACTCCAGAGAGATTTGTCTCAAAACACCACCAAATCTGAATCAATCAAGAACCTAACATCTCTGTCCACTCGAGATGAAACAACTCGTACCAGACAATCGTCTACAAGAGAACACACTCTCTCCTTCCATCCAAAGGAAAGAAAAAGGCCAACAAGAAACCATGACCCAACTTCAGCGTACTCCCAATACTCATCCACACTTAGCCTCTAAGAACTCCGTAAGTCCTATTTCGAGGCCACATCAACTACAGTCACACAGCTGCTATCAACTCTGATCACTATACTCAGATCATCCACAACACCAAGCTCTCAAAGCATACTTCAATCACAGGCATCGATCATAAGCATCGATCACCTATCACCCCAGGCCAGCCAAACCACACGGTCCACTACTGAACCTCATCACTCCACACATCATTCCCATGGGAAAATAACATACCCTTCTCTAAACCTAAGTTGAAACACATACAACCTAAGAATACATCATCTCGGCACTTAGCCAACCTCATGCACTTAGCATAGTTCCCAAACATGATCTCTTAGTCATTAGGATATCGACCAAACCACTGACCTGCATTCCCGTAGGAATCTCGCAGAACTGATACTCGTCGCAAGAACCCTTACACATTCCAACACAACCGCGACTCATGCTTGCTCCCAGCCTATCTGTAACTCATACTTGTCCCCATATCCTTGAGCTCACTCACTCAGAACTCAATTCTCAAACTTCAAGGAGGTACACAACTTCCAAGGTTATCAGACACAACTCTGACTATCAACAACATCCTACTAAGGAATATCTTCAGAACCACTCACGTTCTTCTAACCCTACATACACACAGCCAAGCATCACTACGCTCCCATCCACTATGTTCCCGTCTATACCCCATCCTGAGTGCACGGCTTATGACATAGTATGGCTCAAGACGTACCTAATCCATCACATGGCCAAAACAAAGTACACCAAACCCTAACCGAACGGGATTACCAATTTTCACAAAGCTATCCACCAATCCAGTCATAACAATTGATTTCCAGGGTCTCCAACACCCCATCGCCCCTACTCACAAGGCTATCTGTAACACCACTACAACTTTCGATAACTTACTCTCAAGAGAAGCCAGCTACCCAAGCCAAAGCTAACAACCATACTTCGATTGCACCTGAACAAAACTTTAATCATACCAACACTCGACGATTTACCAACCAAGGCCAACCTCACATGGCTAAACCCGAATCACTAATGAGTTCCACAACATACCAAGCGATCGACACTCAACCCATAACCGTACTTCTACACTGATAGCAATCGTGTCACACATCTAAGACCCAAACCACAATCTCATCGTCTCGAAGGGTGTACCGATTATACAAAAGAAATATAAAACGCAATACCCTAAGGTCGATCTATCATGTTATTTCTAACACATACCACATAATCATGCTAACACATAGCCACAACAATTATGCAGACATAACACCGATACCGAGGAGAACCGACAAGAATGACGCGTCACTTTGGACAACCTACTTAGATTCTTTGCTAGAAATTACGTCCGTAAAACGCGTTTTTAACTTGGCTCCCAAGTTTGTTAATCCAAACGTCCGAAGGCAAGACTAATCAATCCTAAGGTCCAACCTCCATTCTCACATATACACGGCATCAACATGCTCAACAACTAACATGCACATGTTATAAACACAAACACAGGCAACCAAGCACACACACACATCCTACCTCACAAGGTAACACACCCTCTTCCCATATCTCATAGGTATTCGAACCCAGAGCTCTGATACTAATTTGTCACGCCCCAAAATCCGAATCACGCAAAAGACCATAGCAACCACCAAACCAGCCCAACATAAAAGGGATTAAGACCAGAATGCCACGCTAGGCTAAAACCTTTGTAAAACGTACTACCGTGGGTTTATTTGATTTAAAAGAGTAGTCAAGAGACTACGGTTACGACCCTACAAGCCAGGCCTTTTTAAAACAAAATATACTTTTTGGGTAAAGAAAATGTTTTTAAAAAGATGTGAAAGCTGTTCTAAAAACTTCCATCGAGTACAAGAGTTTAAATGAAACTTAAACCATTTGAAAATCTGATTCGTAACCGTCGAACCCAACAATGAAAATCGTAGTAACAAACTACGAAAAATAACAACCAGCCCAAGATTCTCTCGAAAACATTAAAACATGTATACATCCATAATAATTACATATGTTTTACAACATGTTACATCAAACATGAAACATATACAACAAGGTATAAACTACCTATCCAGACAAAACAAAAGTTTTGTCATTAGCCACCTTCGGGCACCACTGGGTCAACCTATAGAACCACGTTTACCTGTAAAAGGTTTTACGACAAATCCCACATCGTGAGCCGAAGCCCAATAGAAACAGACTATAAAACTATAAAACTATAAAGCATGATATGCAATCATAAGCATACAGGCTCAACCACAGGAGGCAAAAAGATTTTTCCATCCCAAAACCACACATCAGGCTAACACGAGCCTCAAAAAGGTTTTACTTCATAAAACTCCACATTTTTATCCTTAAAACCATGCATATCAACAATGTAGATAAGATTTTTACAGTTAGAGAAAAGAAATAACCAAAATATTACTTTTCACTCAGATCACACACCAAGGAAAGAGAAATGATATTTTCCACTCAGAACACACACAGCCGAGGAAAATGATAAAATGATATAATGATTACTATGTACCGATTCTGTCACAAAGGGACAGACATATCAACTATAGACTCCTGCCCATTACCCAATTCCTAAACATCTTAGGACAGGTTAGGTAATGACAAATTCTATGCAGAGCCACTACAACGTAACTGCTTAATTTACGGACCTGAAACCCGAGGGTACAAAGCACCTAACTACTTAATTTACAGGAACTAACTGGAAGGTACAAAGCACCTACTCTGCGCACATTTTTGGACTTCCACCGAGGGCAACTTGTGCCACATATCTGCTATCCCGGTACATCTAGAAAATCATTTCAACAACTGAACTGTAGGTCAACCACGAAAAACCCGTAAAACAGTTATACATCAACATGTATAAAAAATGATCCAACATCCATCAACATGGAGATCTATAAGCATGTAAAAATGTACTTCAAAATATTTTAAAAGTTGTGACTCAACCCCGAGAGTTAGCTCAAAACCTCCAAAAAAACACGTTTTATAAAACCCCCATTTTCAAAACCACTTTTTTGAAAATCACGGATAACAACACATCCGAATCATGTAATAAACCAAGAAAAATTGTAAAAACATGCTCTTTACCCAACAACAAGGTTTAAACATGAAAAATAGCATTTAAAGCATTTTCTAACTGGTGAAAAAGCCTATAATTGCACGTAGCACCCTTTAATAGCAGTAAAGTCTAGGATCCTACCATGTTGAGCCAAAAGCTCGACATCTCAAAAATCGAACCTCGTTGAAATGGGATTCTGCCTGGATGAACGCGAAGCCCCCAGCATCAATATCATGGATCTGCTATCTGTTTGCTGAAAATCGAGCCACGGGCCCATCAAAAGTTAGAGAGAAGGCAGAGAAAACTGAAATTTAGCTTAGAAGCTAAAAAGTCCCAAAATATCTACTAAGATTTTGATATTTATAGAATCTCGCGCCAGGCCTCCACCGCTCGAGCGGACCCCTGCCGACATACCCCTCTACCATACCATCGCTCGAGCGGACGACCACCAGTCGAACGGTCACCTCCTAGACCCTCACTCTGCCGCCAGCCTGCTCTAGCGCGCACGCACCGCTCGAGCAGTCAATGGTGGAAGAAAAATTGAACCAAAGAAGTAAGACCAAACTTTAATTCTTACTCCCGTCAACACTTAAATCATTTCCAAAAATGAAACAGGTCAGGGTCTCACAATTTTCGAGTTATCATCCCTTTGATTCAGGGTCTAGGGCATCCCTGATGTGTCGGTATTTGTGAAATATTTTTGGGATGAATTTCTCGATTTATGAAAAATTATTATGCTAGAAAGTTGTTGAGCACCATGGGTTCGTCGCTAGCACTTTGAGTTGTGTGCTTTAGACTTTGGGTTAACACTAGGTGATGGGATCACAAGTCTTAAGGGTGGGCTCAATTAGTGATATGTGAAACGACAATAAATCCAAGGGCAACAACAATAAATCCCGAGACAGCGGCAACAAGTCCTTTGATCCCACATCGTTGTGATTGAATAAAATAGTAACGGTATTTAATCGAGCGACGTAGCTATTATTCATAACGAGGCACTATATGATGACTTGGAGTATGGTCAGGTTGGGCACTTACATTGCATTTGTCATTACATTCCATGCATAATTAGTTGCTTTATGTTTACCTGCTTACCATGCTTATATCTCTCAAATTTTCCTATCTCTTTGATAAATAAATGCTTTAAGCATTGTACGAAATACGTTTTGGTGATTTTGTGCCATTAGTTTGGTTAGAGAGTTTGGAGAGTTTTCTTCTAGGTTTTGGCAAATTTTGGTGCCACAGGTGAAGAGGAAGGAGTGTTGGAGGTAAATTGCCAAGATCATTGATTTTGTAAACGATTTTTCAAAAATAACAACTGGACGGACAATCGCCAAAATAGGTTCCACATTAAAATTTTTGATGTCGAACGATGAAAATAAAAATCATGCCACCACAATTAATTTAGATAAATACCTTTTTGGCCGATTCTCCAACTATGATTTTTGATTCCTGAGTTGAAGCTCCGGTCAGACCTTCTTCTGTATTCCCAATGCTATTTTCGAACGTAGTGTGGGATATGATCCTTTAAGAACTTGTACCTGTTAGGGTTGGTATACTGAAAACTATATTTTTGGTATTTAATTTTATTTTAATAAAATTAATTTTTTATTTTATGAGAATCTTTATAAGCAATGTATACTTATCATTTCTTTGTTATGCAAGGATGTCTAATATTCTGTATAGTATTTAATCTGGTGTGTAGAGTACGGCTTATATACAGAAGATCTGATTTTAGATTCTTACAGAATATAAGTTTTATGTTCACAGTTTAGATGAAAATGGACATACTATTGGTACGACTGTGGCACAGAGTTTTAGCAAACTTGGGATATTCTCCTTTCTCGATGAAGTTCTGAATGTCAAAGTACCATGGGAGGCCGTCTGTGCTTTCTTCAATAGCAGCTATCATCTCGTATGCCGGCTTTTTTTTCTACTCTATTATCAGAGGTCTCATCCGCACTCTGGGTGGTATGTCAATCATGGATGCTAGGGTGGCCAGTGCATCGACGAACTTGTTCTGCAGTCTCGGCACATGGGTAAAGATTACTGATTCAAAGCATGGTATCAGTTTCTCCAGCTCTTGATTGTAGAGAATTAAGGTTAAATCCTTGACCTTCCATTCTCCTCTTGCTTACGAAACTACCAGTGCTGAGTCTCCAATGACTTTCAGTTTCATTGCCCCTAGTTCTAAGGCTGCCTCCAATCCTTCTAAACATGTTTCATACTCAGCCTAATTGTTGGTGACTTCAAAATTGAGTTTTAGGGACAGCGGAAGATGTGATTCATCGGGAGTGATAAGAAGGACTGCTATTCCATAGTCATATTGATTGGATGTGCCATCAAAATATAGAGTCCATTTGTCATCTCCAACTTTCATTAGCTGTTCGTCGAAAAACTGGAATTCTGTGTCTTCGCCTCCTTCAATTGGTTGGCCGACCAGAAATTTTGCCACTGCTCTGCCCTAGACTGACTTCCGGGTGACATATTGAAGATCAAATTCTGATAATAACAACAACCATCGGGCTAGCCTTCCTATTAGTGCCGGCTTTTCGAACTGATACTTTAACGGGTCCATCCGAGAGATGATGTTCACTGTGAAAGATAACATGTAGTGTCTTAGTTTTCGGAAAGCCCAAACCAAGGCCCAGCATGTCTTTTCCAGCCGCGTGTATTGTATTTCTGACCCAGTTATCTTCTTGCTTAAGTAGTAGACAGCCTTTTCAATTTCAGTCTCACCTTTTTGTGCCAGCATGCATCCCATTGCTAAATCAGTCACTGACAAGTAAAGAATTAGTGGCCTGTCAGGTTCGGGAGGAGCTAAAACAAGAGGGTTTTTTAGGCACTGTCGCACAGCATTGATGGCATCTTGGCATTTCTGATCCCATTTAAATTTAACCCCTTTTTTCAGCAGACGGAAAAGCGGCTCGCAGGTAGTTGTCAGCTTTGCAATGAATCGGCTAATAAACTGTATCTTACCCAAGAAACCCCTGACTTCTCGCTCGGTCCTCGGAGGAGGCATTTCTAAAATTGCTTTAATCTTTGAAGGATCGACTTCAATGCCCCGTTGAGTGATCATAAATCCAAGCATCTTTCCCGCAGTGACTCCGAAGGCACATTTCTGTGGGTTGAGTCGCATCTTGTACTTTCGAATCCTTTTAAAGAACTTTTGCAGTGCTGTGATGTGGCCATCCCGATCCTTGAATTTGACTATCATATCATCCACGTACACCTCGACCTCCTTATGTATTATGTCATGTAGTAGAGTAGTGGCAGCCCTTCGATAGGTTGCCCATGCATTCTTTAGACCGAATGGCATCACATGATAACAGTAGGTCCCCCAGGGTGCGGTGAACGTCGTCTTTTCCCTGTCATCGGGATCCATTAAAATCTGGTTATATCCGGCGAAGCCATCCATGAATGATAGTAATGCATGCCCTACTGTGCTATCTGCTAAGATGTCGATGTGCGGTAGTAGAAAGTCATCTTTTGGGCTAGTCTTGTTGAGATCTCGAAATTCCATGCAGACTCAGATACGACTGTATTTCTTCAAAATCGGTATGATGTTAGCTACCCATTTCAGATATTCAATTACCATTAAGAATCCATCGTTGATTTGCTTGGCGACTTCTTCTTTGATCTTCAGAGCCCACTCTGGTCGGATTCGCTTTAACTTTTGTTTAACCGGTTTAGCATTAGGGTATAAGGGGTTATGGTGCTGGACAATATCAGGATCAATTCCGGGCATATCTTCGTAAGACTATGCAAATACATCTTTGAATTCTTTTAATAAAGTTATTAGTTGCTCTTGTTCAGTTGAGGATTAAGAAAAACCGATTTGAACATTTTACGGGTTGATTTCATTACCCAGATTTATTGACAAAATTTCTTCAATTATTGGTTGGGCATGCATTTTTTCTTCTCTTTTTATTAAAAGTTTTATTTCTTTGGGGATATCCCCGTTGAATTCAAAATCGTCAGAAAGTGTATGAAATAAATCAAACAAAGCAGAGTAATCAAAAATCTTGTTCATTTCATTAAAAACAAAGGAGATTACAAACTCGATGGCAAAAGCATGGAGAGGAGCACGAACAGATGTGTCCTCGACTATAAACTCCGACTCAAACTCGGACTCAGGATAGATGACCTGCTCGTTACAAGACTCGATGGTCCAATTCTTCACCTCCTTCATAGCTACATCGGCGATGAGCTTAGTACAGTCTGCTGGCACACTAAAACCCATCATGAAGCAATTCGATTCAGTTATACGCAACTGAGCCATATTCTCATTGAACAGCATTCTCAGGTCAGCTTCATCAAGCTTGTTAACCCAGTCCTTTTCCTGAACCTTCTTTTCCTCCTTCTCTCCTTCCATTGTTTCTTCCTCTTCCGTGTCAGATAGCTGGTGGCTGAAAAAGATCTCCAACCCCGATAACTTTTGATTGGTTTCTTCATCGATCCACGGTTTCAGAAAGACACAATACGGGAAATCTTTCCCTTCCTTGACGAAATATCCATTGAGTGTCCCATAATAATTGGCCTTTTGTCCCCTTCTAGGCCCTTCCAAATCTTCTTCCGTTGGCACATACCCAAGACCAAAATGGTGCGAAGTCGACAATACCTGAATCGGTTCCGGGATTCCCTACAGCTTACGTCCCAATCCCATGCTTGGGAAGAAGGACATTTTCCTCATCATCATTAAAGCTCGTGGGTTGACATACCTTTCTTCGTCATTCATTAGCGTCTGAACAGCCTGCGCTTCATTGAACTAGAAACCATTGAGCAACACATCATCTTCACTATGCTGAACTTCTAGTAAAGTTGTGCCCTCTCCTCCTTTCGGAGGGTGAATACTGTCCTCTCCATCAATGGTCAGGACTGCCCCGTTCTTTATCAATTTTAGTTTTTGGTGAAGGGCAGACGGTACCGCCTGGACATTTGGGTCATGCAGCCACGGCCTGCCCAGCAGCAGGTTGAAGGAGGCCGGCACATCCAACACATGAAACTCAACCGACGTCTGCAGAGGTCCTATTAAAACGGCGAACCACACCAGTCCTAGTACGTCCCTTCTTGTGTTGTCATAGGCTCGTACCCCTTGATTGCAGGGAGTGAACTGGTCTGACCTCATCCCTAAACGCACGGCCGTTCTCAATGGGCAAACGTTCAAGGCAGACCTGTTATCGATGAGGGTAATCGGAACTCATTTTTCTAGGCACTTGACAGTGATATAAAGCGGCTTGTTGTGACTTTTTTCCTCAGCGGGCAAATCCTTATCAGAGAAAGAAATGACTTTTGATTCAACCGTCGGTAGAATCAATCCAACCAGTTACTCCGGGGTGGTCTCTATCGGAACACTTGCTATATTCAAAACTTTTAGCACAGCTTGCCTGTGTTTGTGCGAGGCCATCAGCAGCCCCCAAATGTTGATGTTGGCTTGTGTCTTTTTCAATTGTCTCAATACAACATCATTTTTCTCCTCTTGCTCTGTCTCTTTTCCTTTTTCACTCGGCTATCCCTTCTCTAGCTGAGTTGGCTTAAAGTGTCGTCCACTTCTAGTTAGGTGTTCCATGCCATCTTCGGGATCCCATAACCCTGGCATCACATTATCAGTCTATCTTACTTCGTGCAGAGGGCTTTCAAACGCCCACAAATCATTTAAGTCACTAATGGCTGCTCTTTCCCTTCTTTTCTCGTCATCTTTAATAGCCCATGTACTATCGATTTTCTCCCAAATGTCCTCTTCAATAAAATTCACTTGCTGTTCCCGAGCGGTCCAAAAATTAATCCACTCGGCCCTATCAAATTTTAACACAATCCTTACCAGCCAATAGGATTGCATTTCATTGATGTACACTTCTTCCTCAAAAAGTTGGGGAAGGGTGATTCCATCAAGAACATGGCCAAACCCGTAAGGTCGACTCGGGTAATCCAATGGCTAGTCATCTTCTTCGTTGCGCTCCTCCTCTTGTTGGTAGACTTGGATTAGCGGTCGATACCATTCCCAGGCATCATCATTCCATTCTTCCATCTTGTCTCGACTACCCCTAATCATCATGAATGAGCATGCTGTCTGATCCTCGGTTATTGAAACATAAGGGCGCGGTAGGTGCGCTGGACAGATGTGCTGACTCGGGTCCTCCAATTCCCTCAGAGACATGTAATTTATCCCAGCTTGCCTGGCATGATTCGACAGTGGGTTAGTAGTGACATTTGGTTTTGGGGTGACAGATGGTGGTGGGATCACCTTGTTATCAATGAGATTTTGGATCTCATGTCGGAGTCTCAGACACTTGTCAGTTAGGTGCCTATGGCCATGGTGGAAGGCGCAATATTGAGAAGCATTGAACCTTGGTGGTAAGGGATCAAGAACAGGCATGGGGTTCAATGGCTTGATGAGCCCCTTCTTGACAAGTCGATTCAGAGCGGTGGATAAAGAGATATTGAGGGGGGTAAAGACCCTTCTCGACTTGTGTTGCTGTTGGCCATTGTCTGACGGCTGAAAGTTGTTTGTTGAATGGATGGAAGGATTCAGAAGGTTCACCTCGCTCGAGCAAGTAGCGGATTGATTTTAGTTGGTTGTAGGAAAGGTCCTTATTGGTGGTTTTTACCTTGGCTTGACTTTTTCAATATCTCCAGACTGGATAGCATCCTCTATCTAGACCCCGGTGTCAAATAATTGCTTGAATGTGGAGAGTGGCTGCGTGATCAAGTAACGCTTCAACGGAGACTGCAGGTTCTTTACCACCATCCTTACTTGCTCCTTTTTAGAAGGTCAATTTGTCATCTTAGCAGCCTTACCCCTCCATCGGGTTAGGAAGTCAACAAAAGATTCCCTGTTCTCCTGTCGGGTTGTTTCGAGCTCTTGGGTAGTTACATCCAGTTGGACATTGTAACTATACTGGTTGATAAAAACTGTTCTGATGTCTTTCCAAGTTCTGGTTTTGGCTACATCAAGAGAGAGAAATCATTTCTGGACTGCCTCAGAAAGAGATCGGTGAAAAAGCTGAGCCTTCAACAGGTCATCAATCCCCATTGGCGACAGGGTACCAACGTACATTCGGAGATGAATTCTGGAATCTCCGGTTTTGTCAAATTTTTTCATGTCCGACATTTTAAACTTTTCTTGCAATTTTGCATCTGGGAACAGGCAGAGTCCCCCTACATCGAGCATATATTCCTCAACTCCCTTAGCTTTTTTGAGGACCTTTTCCATCCTGTCGATCTTTTCAATCAGTGCAAATTCTTTAGACTGCGCAGTGTTTTCCTCCTCAACTATCACCTGATGAGGGTTCTGTGGTGGTGGTGGGACAACTTACGGTCCATCGGGGACTTGGTTGTCATCCCAAAAGTCCTCTCCATTCTCGTTCGTCTCATCTGATTGTCCGTTCGCAACAGGGATGCAGGCCTGAATTGCCCGAATCTGTGCCTGACATTGCACTTGAGCCTGGGTCTGTTGCTCTACGGATCTTTGTATATCAGTAATTGCCCTCATTAGGGCTGCTAGATTCATCTCATTTTTTTCCATTTCAGCAGACTAAGTCAGCTATTCAGATACCCTACAAAGTCTTCCTATCACTGATCTTTCCCAGACACGTATTCACTGTACTTTTCTCAGCGCAATGGTAATCCCACAAAGAAATCTGGATCCCAAAAGCAAAATAACCAGTATTAGACACTTCCCGGGCAAATATTCTGTCAGTAGATAGCAAATATCTCGAATTTCCAAAATAGCAGATCATGAGCAAATAACCATGGAAGCTATAACAATGCCTCTGCTGGGCTCATATTCGCAGCATAACAATAGGATGACTCAAAAACTACTATGATGGCTAAAAAGGGGATCAACTAAAAACTATGGGGAAGGTTTACCAAAAAACAGACAGCACTCTGGCAAGAAAACAAATCTATGCTCACCAGACTGGTTT
The DNA here is from genome assembly GCA_032270985.1 of Heliamphora pulchella. Taxonomy (NCBI): domain Eukaryota; kingdom Viridiplantae; phylum Streptophyta; class Magnoliopsida; order Ericales; family Sarraceniaceae; genus Heliamphora; species Heliamphora pulchella. Next base: position 17,564 of record JAULJZ010169493.1, read on the forward strand.
GTCCTTAAAAAAAAAGAAAAATGGACAGCATGACGGTAAGAAAATAATTGTCACAGGTATTACAAGAGTTTGAAAGAAATGAGCTTATGTCGAGGATCTGGAGGAAACGAGCCTATGTCAAGGGGAGAGAATTAGTGACTTGGAAAGATCTCGGAGGAGAGAGAAACCACCCTAGAAGCTAAGATGAAACACGGTCATGATGACGGTAAGAAAAATCGAAAGCGGGGAGAAACAAAACTCGGGTAAGAATTCGAAGGAAAAGCTAGCCTAAACAAAGGATAACAGAAAACCCAGGTCGAATCCAGAGAAAGGACTAGCCTAAACTGAACAAGCAAGGCTAACAATAGCAATCTAAACATACAATAAAGAAAACACATAATCCTACAATAGTCAGTATCACCTAATGGAGAGTTCTAAGTTCACTATATGCAAAAGGCCAATTTTCGTTAATTGAAAAGGGTACCTTCTGAATAGAGCCGGGTATATATCTCCCATGTAAAACATGGTCAAATAGTACAATCGGACTCTTTTACCGCACCTATGAAAGCGTACAGTCAGTAAGGGTTGCCCGTCTTCCCAACAATCCCCGAAACGGATTAACGTTTAGGGCATCACTTTTGTTGAAAACAGAGTCGCCACTTAGTTTTTGAAAAAAACTAAGAAAAATAAAATTGGCTACTGATCTTTAAAACGTTAACCAGAGAAAGAGAGTTCAAGGTAAGGTACGAATCTGGGAAGATGCTAGGCACCCCGTTCACCAAATCGTAAGATTGGCCTTTACTAATCATCATTGATTCTTTAATATGATTTCTTAAATGTATACAAATAAAAAAAATGGAGGCAAAGAGATAGCATCCAAAATCAACTATGAAAAATACATAATATATGTACATAGCACTCCAAAACAAATAAGTATCAAAAGTAAAATTTTAAATCCTATGGCATGCAATTTCTATCCAAAGGAAATAGGAAACACATACTCATGCAATATTGTTTAAATAACTTAAACGAACATGATTTGGTTAAAAGAACAAACATGCTAAGTTGTTAAAATTATCTAAACATGGATTGTACAAAAGTGAATTACACAATTTTAAAATAAAGTAATCAAACTCTAAACTAATATGTACAATATGCGTATTATCAAATTATCTAAAAGCGTGTAAAAGTCTTATGTAAAAAAAACTAACCAAAACAATAAAATCTAATAATAAATATTTTATGTATTAACAAGCAAATATTCGAAACTCTAATTTGAAGAAAAAAAAAAAGAAATAAAAGAAAGCTTACAAGCCAAAATAAAATGTTAGAAAATGTTTGTTTAGACTACTAAAAGAAAATCTTATTGTTCACATTTTATACTTTTTGAATAAAACAAAAGAAAAGAAAAATAAAATGAGCGAATGAGTTTTAATTATTAGAAGATTTTTTTTTTGTGATTTTATTGGTTTAATAACATGAAAGAAAAATAAACATTATGCAAAATTAAAGTTATAGGAAAAGAAAGAGAAAATAGTGCTTTATACTAAATACTAAAATTAAGAGAAAAGAAACGCTAATTAAATTAATACTATAAAAAAATAGAATATTATAAGGAGATTTAATGCTAATGGTAAAAGAACACAAAAGAAAAGAAAAATAAAATGTTAGTAAAAGAAACTACATTAAAATTTAAAAAAAAGAAAAGGAATAGAAAAATAAAGCTATTACAAAGAGCATTAAACTTCTATTGTAAGAAAAGAAAAGAAAAGGAAATTGATGCATTGAAAAGAAATTAGAGCTGAATTGCAGGAAAAAGAAAAGAAAAAGAAACATAAATACTAAAAGAACATTGAACTAATATTTAAGGAAATAAAGGGGGATTAAACTTAATATAAAAGGGAAAGAAAATGAAATAAGAGGTAATAAAGGAACTTTAAACTAAAAAAAAAACTATTTAATTAGGAGATATGAATATAATATTAAAAATTATATTCACATAATGTAAGTGTCTTGAATGTGACAATTAACACCATTAATAAGTTGTAATCGTCCTAAATAATGTTGGCACTAATTAATAAATAAAATGACAATGTGCTTAAGTGTGAATTTGTAAGCAAAAAATTAATCAAAGTGGTTGAACAAAATAAAGCAAATTAGACAATAAACAAAGATTAACTACGCAAGTAAAAGAAATGTGCAAATTAAAATTAAAAATTAACTCGATTACTCCAAGAGCGAGAAAATAGAGCTTAGAAAAATCGAGAACCCAAACGAAATACCTGAATTACTTAGGAATTCTCAAGTTGGTAGAATGAGTTTCAATGGGTCACTCCTCGGGTGGTGATCCAAGTAGGGCTTCAATGTAGGTTTTGGATGTTCGGGACTCGGTATCTCGGTAGGATTTCAGCATCGAGTCTCGGAATTGTTCAGCAACTCGGCAGAGCTTCTCTCTCAAAATCTCTCTCTAATTTTCTGTCCTTGAAAATGTACCAGAGGTACTGTCACGCCCCAAACTCCGGGTCACTTGAAACACCCACAATAAACAACTACACCACCCAGCCCGAGAATATACTCTCATAATAAATCATGCATGCATTGTATATAAACGCCAAACGGCTTACATTATACGACCCCAACGCCGGGAAACATGTTACAGCATACATGTAACAGAACTAGTAAAAAGGAAGACTACACTCTTCCACCTCTTCTGGCACCTCCAGATCAACCTGCGTGACCGGTACTTGAAGAAAATCAAAATCCCACACCATGAGCCAAAGCTCAGTAGAAACTAGACAGGCATACAGTATAAACAAAACATACTAGGAAATTGAAGTCCAATTTTTGACTCTCTTTCAAGCTATTAAAACAGTTTAGAAATAGCATTAGATCACGACTCACCAGAGCCAGAAAACTATTTTCACATGCAATGGGAAAGTGAGGATAAAAACTATTTTTAAACTCATTAGAGCCTTGAAAACGATTCTAGTATTACAACTCCCGTAGGCCGATAATACAGTATTTCAACTCCCGTAGGCCGATAATACAGTTTTAAGAAAATTGGTCTATCCGTCCCAAAATGCAATACATGCAATCCATGAATTTTCTCGAACTTTCACCGAAGGACCACTGCCCCAACTAATGCATCTTCTCGGACTTTAACCGAAGGACTACCGCAGCCCCAATCGCACACACACCGGCTTTCGCAGCCTACCTCATACACCCACACACGAACACGTGCATCATCAACCAGGATATACATCTACTAGACCACAGATTCATCTAATCCATTTCTTACACATATGCAAACCTAAATCAGGATTTAAAGTATATAACCATGTATAAACACGACGTTCCACAAACCACGTCACATGCCTATAAAACTCTAGGTTTTAAAGCATAAATCACGTTACACATAACGATATCAAAGCCATGTAATTCACTTACATATTTTGTACATAAATAAACTGTAGTTATAAATGCATGTAACAAGTTATAAATGCACACAACCATATATAACTTCACAGCATGACGCCACCCGTCACATAACCCATCACGACATCACATGCCACATATCCGTCATCCGCTCACCCGAACGACCCGTCCACTCACCGGGACAACCAACAACACAGAAAACCAAAATCAAAACCTAACCCGGAGGCTAACACCACTCCAACGATCCCCGATCGACATAGCACACTGCCACAACCCCGCTCGAGCGCACAACCACCGCAAACACAACCGTGTACCAAAAACTCGCATCTAACCATGCACGTCATACACCCAACACAAAACCACGACGGCCACGCACACCCAACACAAACCCACAATGCTCACACGCGTCCAATACAAACAACAAACCTACAGAACGCGACCTAACCAAAGGCCAACATAAACCTCCCACAAAACGGTTCTCACCAAAACCCTATCTCTAGAAAGAACACTGGACCCAACACGTTCCACACCCAATGATGCATCAACACCCCGCATGAAATGACCAACACCCTCTCCGTGACCTCAATTGATAGGACCCCATAATCCAATCAACTAAAAATCACTAGAGGGGAGCAGTCGATCGAGCCCCATAACCCGATCGATCGAGAGGCCACCACACGACTCCCGAAGCCATCACACCACCAACCAAACTCCAAAAGGAATCCACAGGTATTTGAATTGACTAAATCCCATAAATTAATTAATTGAATACCATAGGACGCCAATTGAAAACCAAATAACCAACCACCAAACCACAAAACACCAACAAACTCCCAAGACCCTAACACGACCAAAACGGACTCGCACACGTCCAACACGGAAAACACGAACCCACACACGCCCACCACGGCCAACACAAACTCCCACACACCCAACACGGCCAACCAAGACGAAAAACAACCTTTTTCCAAATATTCGGCCAAAAACGGGTGAAAAACGGTTTGGAAATCTTGACATACCTTCACTCTTTTGATCATAACTTTTTCTTAAAAAATAATTTTAAAGCAAGAGAGGTGTCATTGGAACGAAGACTTTCGGGACTTCAATTTGAACACAAGAACGACCCCATTTCGTGTCCGAATGAGGGAGATACATCGATTTGAAAAATAAATTTTTTTTTCTAAAATCGCCCAGACCGATCGATCCGTCACACACCAGTATCAGTTTCTCAGAAAACAGAATAGATTTTTCAGCCCCAAAACATATATAAACCCTAAATCAAATCCTTTAAACACCAGATATGATACCCACATGCATACCCTAGCCCAAGACTACCTCCAAACCTCGAATGGAACCATCAGCTCCCGATTCCATCCAACCAAAAACGACGAGCAATGGGTTTTAAACCCAAAAACCCAACTTTGAAACAAATTCATATCTACAACAATTCGATCAGTAAAAATACACCCAATTACATGTAGCACCCTTATAAAATATACAGGTCTAGAATCCTACCTCGGTGAGTTAAAAACTCGACGCCTCGAACCACGTGCAAAATCGAGCTTCACCAGAATGAAATTTTGTCCGGATGAAGGCGTAGCCCACTGTGCCAAAAGCAAGGATCCGCTGTTGGATTGTTGAAAACTGAACCCCGAGCCCCAGATAACTTAGAGAGATGACAGAGAGAATATGGAGAAAATTTATGAGTTAAGTTTTGAAAATATATTTTGAAAATATCTAACTCCAGATATTTATAGGCTTCCAAAATATCTTTTTTTTTTAATTTTCAAAAGTCGCACCACAACATCCCGCGGCCACCAGAATCTTCCCCACATGCATCTCTACCCTCAAACATGCATCAAAAGCATATAAAACATGCTGCAACGAAAACACATAACGCGCGTCCGAAAATGCCGAAAAAAGAAAACGGGTTAGGGTCTTACAAGTACGGTATTTATAGAGTTATTCAACCAATGAGATGTTGACACATTTTTAGACACGTCAGGCCATTTGGAGTTGGCGGCCGTCACAATGTGAGTTTGCAGTCACCATGTTGGGGTTTGCGGTCGTCATGTTGGAAAAGGTTCCACAAGGTTCCATTGGCGGTCGCTACAATGGAGTTGGCGGTCGCCATGCTTAGGAATTGCTTGGACAACAAGTTATTGGTTTTGAAGGTTTTTGATGGTTAAGGTTCAAATTCCGAGATTGGATCACTCTCCGAGGATCGAACTGAAACACTTGTTCCACCTGTTTTCATCATTGGATCCAGTTAAGATTGGGTAGGGTCAAATTGGGGTGTCTACATCCATTAACAATTAATATTCATCATATAAATAATACCGCTATCCAACTCACCAGAAATTTAGTCCTATATAAGATCGCACCCTCTAATTAATCAAAATAACTTATATTAAATATACGCAAATAATTAATTATTTTAGGATTAAGAGTATAAACACTCTCATAACAACCTTGGGGTGTGAATTAATTTATATAGTCAGTATAAAATTAATTACCCCAATGTGTCCCGTTCAATACACACAAAGTATACTCGCATAGAGAAATAGAATAATAGACGACGCTGTACAGAATCTGGTGTTCTGTGTGCAAGTCGTACTCTACAAACCAGATAAAATGCTGTACAAAATAAAGGACATTCATGCATAATATTAAAGAAATGATATTGCATACATTGCTCATTAAGATTATCATAAAATAAAAAATTAATTTTTTTAAAATAAAATTAAATACTAAAACTAAACAATTCTATGATTTTTAGTATATAATCTTAAAAATATAGGCAATAATACAAGGGTGACAGTAGTTGCAGTGGGAGATGTCACTCTTAGTTTTAGTAAAGATAGGTTTTTAATTTTAAAGAATTGCCTTTATGTACCTTCCATAAAGACAAATTAACAAAAAAGTAATTTTTTACCTTTTTAAGCTCAAAAAGGAGAAAAAATTGTACAAATCAAGCATTATTATGACCCAAGATTATCTAAATAAGTAATATATATAATAATATAATAATATATGCCAACAAAAGCAAACATATCATTATTGAAGTTCTTACACACTAAAATAAGTCAAAAAGCCACATCTTGTTAAATTAGCTTAATTTGAATTAAAAGCCTACACTATTTAGTCAATTTCTATAAAACTTATAATAATTTATGAAAATACTAAATTATTTATAAACTTACTAACATAACATATTTTAGTGGGTAGGAATACCAAAAAGATACACCAAATTAATTTTTAAGGCACTTTCTTGCACAATATGACCAAAAAAACCTAGTTTAAATCTCAAATTAATACAAAATTAGATTTGGAGCCACCCAAACCTGCCCTAGACGACTTACCACTCAAATTTCTTAAATAGAACAAGCCTTGCCATACACCCAATGAGAATGAAGGAAATTTAAAATAAAGCTAACATGGTATCATTAGGTCAACTACCAAATTTTTCTACAAAAGCAAGACCAAACACACCTTATTTCCTCCTTCATAGTTCGGTCAAGAGAGAGGGAGATCAGATTGTGAGTGTTCTTGACTATTCATACAAGTTTGAGAGAAGAAAGAAGAAGAAAAAGAAGAAGGGTCCAAGAAAGAAAAGTTTTTGGAGACGAAGGTTCATAAAGCCAAGTCTATAGGTCATTCTCCATTCTTTGGGTCCTCAAACAAGTAAGTAAAATCTCTAAATTTTTGTTCAAGATCACCCTAAATCTCCCTCAAATCATCTCATAACACACATCTAAAAACATGAACCAAAAATGGATCAAAAAGGCATCATAGAGGTAAATAGGGGTTGTTCATGTTTGGTACGTTAGTGTGAGTGGTTGCATGTTGTTGTTTTTTACTTTGATGGTTAATATAAGTCCTAAAACAATGATATTTGAGTCTAAAACACATACATGAAAAGAATAAGAACTATAGGTTGACATACCATGAGCTAGGAAGTTATAATCCTTAAAGGCCTGATTTTTTAGCAATTTTAACTCTTTGCCCCAAACTTTGAAATATCATAACTAAATATAGAAACCTAGTCTAAGTGTGTTCTTTATGTCCAAACCTAGGTTTTGATGTTATCTTTCATACAAAATTGGTTTGAACTTATTTGAATGAGTATAACTCGAGATAAAATATTTTTGCCAAAGTGTGTTAGTTTTTGACCACTCAGTTTTGCTGACCTAAAAACCTTAGTTTAGAACGAGGTCTGAGCTTAGGTCAAAATAGAAAAGTTGTCGATAACATGTATATATTACTATTCACAAAAAATGAGCCCAAACTATTGAGATTTGATAGATCAAAACACATCTTAAATTTACTGTTGTGGATTTGTGAGTAATAGAGCCTTCTGTCACATATTTTTGTATGACCAGAAACCCATATTTTTAGTGATCTAATCCAAAAGTGATTTTCATGAAAAACGTAGGTAACATATTGAACTAATTTTTAAACTATTTCTAAACCCTCTGTTGTAAATAGATTATGTTGTGTGTTTTGTAGCCGACTGAACTTATTTTACAAAATGACTTATATCTCTAATTTGTTTCAAATTACTACCCTTAGTACTATTTATGAGATTTGTAGGGAACATATTAAACTAGAACATATCCAAAAATTAGACATGTACGACTTGATTCGATGCCCCAAAACCGAGACCAATTGAGGCACTTTTTCTATACTTTTTCTTTGTAAAATGTTGAATCATTTTCACATAAATGAAATTATTCACCTATTTTCCTTAGGAATTGACCTTAGTGTTAAATATAAAAGTTGTAGGAAATAATTTTATCTAAAGAGTGTCTAAAAACCAAAACATAAATCTAAAAACCAAAACATAAATCCAAGTCTAGGTACCCCAACACCCTGCTGTCCTTTTTAAATTGACACATGAAAGTTGGCCTTTGAAATTGTTAAGTGTGCGGTTGAGTACACCCTATTGTGAGACTTGAAGTTTGAGTCTTATTTGATTTGAAATGAATGGTTAATATTTTAGAACGAATATAAAATGATTAAAACTCATGCTATCAAATTTGAACCATGTCTTAAGAGTAGTAACTTGTGCTTTATATAATTGTACTTAGTGCTTTAGTGAGTTGTACTTTGTGCTATGTCATGCTTAGTTTAAAGTCATGCTATCGATTGTTGTACTTAAGGTGCTTGTTGTACACCATGGGCATTATCACACTTGCATCTTGACACATCGGAGTCCATTCTATATCAACTGTTGTGGGTTGGGATATGTTGAAGTTCATCTATTTCTCAGTTATGAGTCTAGGGCGTCCCTGGTTGTCGATTTTGTAAATGTTTTTGGGAGATTGTTTTTCATGGAACTCGTTGGGCACGACGGGTTCATCACTAACATCCTTGTTTTGGTAGCTTAAACTTTGGATTGATACTAACGTGGCATCTCAGACCTTAAGGTGGGTGACCCTGTAATAAATCCATCACGACAATGACAATAAGTCCCTAAGGCAATGACAATAAGTCCCAAAGTGGCGCTCAGACCCAGATAGTGCCATTTAGTAGTAAAATAAATGTGTCATGAAACCCGACGACGCATTTTCTATTCGTAACGAGGCCTAATTTAGGATTTGGTGATCAACTTTCCATAAAGTCTACTCTGGTAAATCCTGGGGTGGAATTCATGTTATGATTCTGGGTGTTTTGTTGGGTTGGATATTTATATTTCATCCATGGTATCACATATTTGCATATTTGTTCTTATATCTACTTGTCAAGATGTAATTGTCAAAATTTGTCTGTCTCTTTGACTTTAAAATGTACTAAGTGTTAAATTATATGCATTATGGAATATTTTATGCTGTGAGATTGGTTAGAAGGTTTAGAGTGTTTTCTATTGGGTTTCAGCTCATAGCATTATGCCACAAGTGAGGCAGAAGAATTCTTTGAAGAAAAACCCCTGAGGAAGAAGAGGAAGGCTACAAGTACCAGGGTGAGTTCCAGGAGCAAGGAGACCCCGATGATGCTTGCTGAAGATTGAAATCTTCTCTTTTAGTTCTTTTAAGTCAGTTTACCGGCGCATACTGTAATTATTTTGCAAATCTATAGTGAAACTGTAAAAGTCTATGCTTTTGAAATGTTTGGAACTCTTATGATGTAATATTTATGATATGTAAATATGAACGAATGGTTAGAATATTCTCTTTATCTATACTTATGTATATCCCAACGTGCCGGGAGGACGGGGCATCTCAGTTGGTATCAAAGCCTAGGTTTAGTAAACCTTCAGGCCTTAGGTTATAGGAAACCATGCGTTCTGTCGTGTAGAAGTTATGTAGGATGCATTGTGTTAATTATAATTATCATCTATACATTATAAAAACTAAAATCTGCAATGTCCAAGTCTTATAGTGAGTCGTGTTAGGACGCAACCGAATTCGAAAATTGTTGAGAATCTACATGCAAGGGACGAGTGAGGACATGGAGATCGAAGATCGGAGATTCATGCAAGGAGTTATCATATTTTAATAGGGGTAGACAGGAGTATACACTAGGAGAAGTTTTAGATATCACCTCGAGAGCCACCGTTAGAACCCCGCAATTTCATCCTTATAAGTCTTTTCTCATTTACCCTAAGTCTTTGTGTTAACTTTTGTATCTGATTGAAGTTTTTTGCATATTCTTCCTTCTAATATCATCGGCCCTCAGTAATACCATCCAGTGTCATTCGTCAGTAACCCTTCTGCACCCAAGCCTAGTTAATAACCCTATTGAGAATTCCATCCTAGAATAATACCCTTGTCTTCGAGTTTCATTGTTGAACTACGCAAAGATAATGACCAGTATTGCATTGATTCTCCTTCGATTCAAGTTAGCATCATTGAACTAACATTTTTATTGGTGGAAATCATTCCTTTAGCCCCAAACACTAGACATTAATAAGATCCCCTATCACTATTCATCTTCCCACGACTTCGATACTACATTCGGCTAAAGTAATTTTGTGAATTCGTGAAATCCCAACCTGGGGAGTGGGCTTGGATACTTGGATTGAAGTATGTTAAGCTGACGTAACTTCAGGGTAAATATCTAGTATGGCTACCCATCGGTCATCATCTCTTTGTTAAGATCTAATTGTAGCCGTTTAGTCCTGATAACACTCCTTTAAGTATTGTTTATTTATCATTGATTGCTTACCCTACGTGCATTTGGCCCTTGGACGATGCTCAGGAACCTCCTAACCCCTCTTCAAAGCGTGAAGTAGTTCTCTTCTTGGTACTATAGCTAAGAAAGGGCTCATTCAATCAACTACATCTCTATCAGAGACCTTGACAAGTAAAATTATGCCAACAACGATCTACAGTCAGAAACGAAAGTATTGCACCTGGGAACTTACGACATCACCGCACAACAAAATTCAAGCTTCTCCAGACCAGCTCGTACCTGACCCACCTATCCGAGGAATTGAGGATCGATAGTAGGAAAATGGAAAAGAGGAAGCACGTCCACACATGTCTATACTCATACCAACCCTTCCCATCAAAATGTTAGAATCTGGATTCTGCCATCACCTCCCATACGATAAAAGACCTTGACTACAGCAATGGATACTTGGAGTCTGATGAACTTTTAATTGCCTGAGAAGCAATCTAGTCTTTAGAAGAGACACTTAAACCCTACATACCAACATATCAAAGCCAAACGATAGAAACAACGGGACAACCCTGGGAAAGACCGGAATGAAAATGAAAGCTTAAGACTACGGACTTCGCTACTAGATTTTTGATTCGCCTCAAGAACACAATAACATCCATGTTATAGTGTTTCGCCTCACCAAAACCATTCACTTCCTATAAGTTAAACCTCGCTACACGTTAGTAACTTCAAGTCAAAAGTACCTCTGTGACATATTGCACCTACATGAGTTGTGAAGCCCCGTCTTTCGGGCACATCGGGACATACATAAGTATAGATAAGAGAAATATTTTAGCAATTCATTCATATTTAGATATCATAAATATTACATCATTTAGAGTTTTGAAATGATTAAAAATACATAACGTTTACAGTTTTGCAAAAGATTCAACCAAAAATTACAATGAGCATATGGAAACTGAACAAAAGAACAAAATGGTGAACTTTAAATTCTTTAGCTAACGTTGTCAGGGTCGACTACCTCCTGCTACTCACCTTATTCTTCAAAACCTTCCTCTCCTTCGGGTGCGACTTCCTCAAAAAGTTCTTTCTCCTCACCTGTGGCATGAATGCCATGAGCCAAACCCTAGAAGCAAACTCCCTAGACCTTCTAGCCAAACTCACAACAAAATATTTTACAACGAATATCATATAACACCCAGTACAATCTATAGTCAAGAAGATAAACAAATTTTACAATTATGACAAGGCAAGCGTATATAAGAACGAACAAGTATACAGGTGTGTGATGCAAATGAATGCGATGCAACCAATTTAATTTTCTAATCCAATTTAAACTTAAGTTATTCTAGGTTCTCCCAAACCGAGGTGAACCATCCTAAACCCCATGATCCCAATCACACTGACCAAATCTACCGACCGATAAAGAGCGTTCTTTAAGCCGTGGAATGACTACGTAGCGGACTAAGTGTGCAGCCGGGTCATCACTGATGGTAAGGGTGTGGACAAGTCAACACTCAAACTCTTGACTCTTAGGTCAAGGTCAAACGTGGGATCGTGAAATCTAACTCCTATTATTACACCATCCGAACCGAATTCACCAAAATACAAATATCACAATAATATGTATTTAGCACTTGGGGTAAAAACTTCTCAAAACAAATAAGAGCATATAGCCAACATCACAATATTTTCAAATATCTAAATTTTCAAATATTCAAATTCCATCAATCACGGTACCAACACTAAGATTCAATTTTTATTCTTCTCTTAAAACAAAACGATGAACCCTGCAAAACCCAACCTAATGTTGACGTGATATGACATATGCAACTGCTATTTACAATTTACAGATATAAATTGATCATGTCTTATGCTATATATTTATATACTTTGCTTGGAATTGTAAAATTATGAGCATAGAGCACAAGTATATGAAGCATGAGTTACAACTTATAAAATATGAATTCAATCTAGCAACATGAATTCTAATCATCAATTAATCACTCTTATATACTAATCATCCAATTATACACTTAACAAAATTTAAGGTAAATGTTCAAATGTCAATTTAAAAAGTGTAACAGTGTTTTAGGGTACTTAGACATGAAGTTAAGTTATGGTTTTTAGACACCATTTAGATAAAAATACATTTTACAACTTTTATGTTTAGCACTAAGGTTATATTCTAGGATAAATGGGTCATTTATATCAATTAAGAGAAAACTATTCAGCACTTTACAGAGAAAAGTATAGAATTTGGGCCTCTGTTGGCCTCAGGTTTGGGGAATCAAAACAAGGGCTATGGGTCAAATATTTGGGCATGTTCTAGCTTAAGGTGTCCCCTACAAGTTTTATGTTTGGTGCTAAGGCTAATTGTTTGGAACAAGTTGATGATTATGGCCATTTTATAAAATTGGTTCAGTCAGCATTAAAAGGTTTAGCAGAACCTGTTCTTAACAGAGAATGTACAGACCCGGTATATGTTTATTTTATTTTTCATATTTTCGGTAAGAGAAGAGGCCAAAATAAATTTGGACATGAGGGCTATAAAATTTTTTGTTCGTTAAAGGTTGAATTAGTAATATGTGAAAGTAAAATTGAGATACATGATAATTGATGGTATTATTAATTTGAAATATTTAAATGTGAGCAAAGTTGGAGGTTTGAGTTGAGTTTTAAGAAAATTTGCAGAATTTTGGTTCAGGAATCACCGCTCGAGCGGTGGGGGTCCACTCGAGCGGGCTATCAGGAAACTTTTGGAATAATCTCGAAGGTTGGAGAAAATTTGGGGGTTTATATATATATATATATATATATATATGTGCCCATGCCTTAGACCCACGTGATACCCTCTCACATATCCCTTTCCCTCTTCTCTTCTTCTTCCCTTTCTAGAGTGAGAAGCCCAAGATCCCTCATGAAACCCTAACCCTCCACCCCTCAAGTTCAAGCTTTGGAGCTAGATTAGGAACAACCAAGGGTAAAAATCAAGCTTTGGAGCAAGGAGATGGAATATGGAGCATCAAGAAAGCAAGATCCGTCAACATCCAAACCCTAGAAGAAAGAATTCGGAGGAATCCCATGCTCTTGAGCCAATCCGAGATAGGAACTAGACTCTCTCGTATGTTTGTGATGATTTGAGTTGATAATTTCTTATATGAGTAAAATGTAATAGATTTTATGCATGATTTGAAGGGATGATAGAGTAATGTATGGATTGAGTTGGGTTTTCACAAAAATTTGAGTTTTGAGAAATGATAAACCGTGATTTTGTGAAATCATTGCATAAAAAAAGGGATTATAAAGTTTGAATCTAATGTTTTTATGGTGGAAATTGAGATTTGAGACCTATTAGATGAAGGATTAAGGATTTTGAAGTTAGAAACTCAAAAGAGGGGCAAATCTGGGGTTTTCTCGGCCGCAACGCGCTCGAGCGGATCCCTATCCGCTCGAGCGCTCAACTGGAAGAGAGTTGGGCGCTTGAGCACCCGACGTCCGCTCGAGCGGACTGACTGCGTAGAGCCAACTTTGTTTGATCATATCTACCTCATCCGGAATCCGAATTGAGTCGTTCTTGTACTCAAATCGAAGCCCCGGAAGTCCTCTTTCCAACTAGACTACTCTCACAAAAAAATTCATTTTGTAGATAAATTTATGATTAAAATAGTGAGGGTATGTCAAATTTTCTTGACCATTTTTCACCCATTTTTGGCTAAATGCTTTTAAAAAGGATATTTTCATCAATATTAAACCTTTTTATCAAATTTCTTATCCCTTGGGTTATGGTTTTACCTACCTGACTACACTTGGATTAGGATGCTAGTATCACACCAACTGGCGGTGTTTCCGATAAAAATAGGTTTTGATATGTGACTAAGGTCTTGAGTGCTAGTATGGTGTGGAAAATTGTAGACTATGTAGTGACATGGTTATCATTTAAGAGTTTATGTTTTAGAGAGAAAACGTGGATTTTAACTTGTATATACATGTATATGTATATAATGGGTGCATTCCGTTTGAATGGCATGACCAGGTGTGAGTTAATTATGCGTTGGCATTTCATGGAGTTGATAGTTGGAATGTGATTATGAGAAACTATGTGTTGAAATTTATAATGGCATTTGAATTGAAAGAAAGAATGGTATGTTAAAATAAGACTTGATTGGAAATGAAATGGGATGTTGAAATATAAAAATTGAAAAGATGTATTATGAGAAAATATTTGGAAAGAGAAACCAGTTGTGGGTTGGACTCCCAAATTTTTGTGAACAGTGAACAAATAATGAACTGTATGGATTAATGTGAATTAAGTTGGCCTAGCGGGTCCACGGTGAAAGACCAAAAATTTGCGCAAGATGAGGACCACGTGCCCATGGGTTAGCCCCCCGAAACGTGGTGTTGTATCGTGGTGAGTTATAGAGCTATCTATTAACCAATGGCTTCACGTAATCTATTGGGATAATAGGGAGGGGTTTCTATAAGCTGCACCCGATGTTGGGTCATTAATTATGATAAATTAATTGTGATATGATTTTTGTGATAAATCGGGTAATGCAAATGAGATTTTGTTTTTGTGAAAACTGAGAAACGAGAACAAATGTGAAAGAAAGGAATATGTTCAAAAAGGCTTAATGAATGAGTAACTTGGCGTGTGTGGGTGTGTGTGTGTGTGTGTGGGAATAAATAACAAATTTATAGAACGTGCATTTTTATCTCGATTGCACCCATCACACCTCACAAATCATACACTACATCTGAGTTAATCTATGTCCTACGAGCTTCGGCACACGTATGTTTACCAAAACATTTCAGGTCTTGAGGACCATGGGCGATACCAGAGCAAGGAATCCACTTTGAGAGAAGGCTTGAAGAAAGATTTTGTGTTTTATATCTCGTTTATATATAAGCAGAAATGGATTACTGTAATGATACTGTCGTTGTAATGGATAACTTGGAAACCCGAAGCACGTGATTGTAATTACTTATTGAAAACCTTTATTCTCTATCAAATATATTTGAGTTCAAATCATTAATGAAATAAATGTTTAATTGGATAATTTATTATACGAATTGGTTTGAGAATTAGTTCACGGGTCTCCGGGGTTCGGGGCGTGACAGAATGGTATTAGAGCTCTAGGTTCGAATACTTAGGAGCCGTGGGGAATAACCATGACCATAGTATGTGTGTTTGACTCGGTTAGGCACCACTACACGGCATGAGTTGTGTGCTTGCATGGGTTTGCGGTTAAATTGTGTTGCGCGTGTTATGTGTTTATATGAGCATGGAGGGTTGAGTCTTGGGGTGATGTGACCTGCTATATGGCGTCCGATCAACTATTTTGGGGTTCGAAATAGAAAAGCGTTTGGCCGACGTTCATTCTATGAGAAATCTGAATTAGTTGCCCGGATTATCACGTTGCTCTGGGGCTTTCCCTCGGTATGTGAATGTGTGGATGTGAAGTGACTAGGTGTTGAGTAATGCATAGTTTGACTTTAAGAGGTTAGATTGAGATTGACCGAGTTGGGCGTCGGGATATCCTTGTTGTAGGGATTATGCTCGTGGGGCTAGGATGAGTTGTGATCTGGACGGTGGTATGAGCGGTGGAAATGCGACCCGGTGGTTGGTAATTATGGTGCGTATAAGCTCGAGAGATGAGCAATGACTATTCATAGTATGTTGTATCCATGTGAGTCGAGGGTGACCGTAGTTAGTTGTTCGTTATGTGTCGAGCTACCAGTGGTTTGACGGACAAGTATGGTAGGTTATTTTAAACCCCTTGGAGGTTGTTGGTTATGGATGGATATGAGGTGTGGTTTTAGGCGCGTTAAGGATTATGTACGTCTTGAGCCGTGCTGTGTCATGAGCCGAGTACCCCGAGAATGGGTATGGACAGGAGCATAGTGGACGGGTGCGTAATAATCTCTAGCCTAAAGTGTGCGCTTAGACACGTGGTTGGGAGTGTCTCTTACCCTAAGGGGTGTTGCTAATAACCACCATGATATTTTGTGATTTGATGGTCAGATTGATGACCCTTGTATTTTCTTTATGGCGTGGTGCTGCATTGTGTTTCTTGATAAAAGTTGGAGATGTATATCGATGGTAGTTGTGATGCAGTGAACGAAGATTCAAGGTCATTTGGGAAGTTTCATGGAAAGGAGTTTTGTGACTTGGGTCGTCATTTTCAAGAATAGGAGATTATGTGGAATGTATGGTGTATGGTAAGAAGGTAAATATGAGTGTATGAGGCTTGTGGGGCAAGTGATAGATGTTGCTGGTGTGGCCGGTTTGGTCGTTTTAAGACAACGTATTGATGGGAAGAGATCCCTTAAGAGGACGATGGTAGTGGTCTATATCCAGCTTAAAGTTTGGGTGTGATGGTAATGTGTTACCCTTATGGGGCAGGCGAAAGGGTGGTGTCTTGGGTTTAAAGTTAGTGAGTGAGGATCGTTTGTCTGTGTGATGTATAGTTGCTTTCATGACTGGGCATCTATGTGTCGGTGTTCCGCGCATGATGATAAAAGAGTTAAGTGTTTCTAGTTAAACGTTTTACAATTTTCGATGGATGTACCGGAGTTGCATAGTTTGCCTATTTGTTTTCTTGTTAGTATGACGTGACCCGTTAGTAGATGTGCTTAAGTGATGCGAATATATGTGGTGTTATCTACCCTTAGGGACGAGGGATAGGATGGTGCCGTTTGGTCTATAGTTGGTGGGCGAGGTTCGTTTTGTTTATGTTGTGTGTAGTCACTTTCACGTTTGGATGACTATGTGTCGGTGGTACCTGTATAATGACATAAGGTACCAGCATTCTCAGTTGAGTAGTTTGTGTTTCTTGGTGGGTATATCGAAGTCGCGAGTTCGAGATTGTGGTGTAGGTTTTGCCTACATCTTTGGTTGTTACCTACCTGTTGGGAATCGAGTAATGTGGCGCGACCCCGTGAGGAGATGGTACATAGCAATGCGAGTATAGGTGGTGTTATTTTTGGTGATTAACTGGTGAGGGTCTGGTGGATGCATGCGATGTATCATCGGGATGTGAAAGAATGAATGATAGTTAATGTGCCTTGAGTAGGGATCTAAATGTGAAGACTTAATGCGACATATGATATACACATTGTGAATGGTGGCCGATAACGCTTGTACGATGATGATAGGTGTCTTCACAAGGGCTTGTGGTTAATCCTCTTTTGAGCCGAGTAAATATTGGTCGCCCTAAAAGGTAGTGATATTGAGTAAGCACCTAGCGTTAGCTTGTGGTTTCCCCAAGAAAAGAGATGTTTCATATTTGGTTGACCGATGTGATGGTTCATTCTTGGTGGAAGTAAAATGTTGGGATTATAGGAGTACGGATTTGTTTGCTCTTGGTTTCTTGAAATGCCTGTTTGAACCTGAGTGTATGGGTGATGTTTCTAGAGATGTAGTTTAATTTATATGAAATGCTAGTAGCTTTAGTTCAAGTCGGGTGAGGCCTCTAACGGAGTTCAGTGGTTTAATTGTTTATGTGGTGAGATCCTCGAGTATCGGCTCTATGGAATTCCAAGGGGAATACAAACTCGTGGTTTGACCTATTAAGAGATCGTGCTTGGGAATCATGTTGGGTGCATGAGGTTAGAAAGGACCATAAAAAGGGTTCGATAGTATGGTTGGCCTAGTGCTGAGGTGGAGTGTTTTGAGCATGATATGTTTAGAGATTGTTTATGTTCGACCATAGATTCATAGGTAGGTATGCTGTTTGCTTATGGGAATGAAGTGTGTAGTGATAGGTTTCCATAATATACCGTGTGGTTTGGGTGGCCTAAGGCAATAGGCAAGAAATCGTGCATCAAGATGTCAACGATAGATGCATGCCTAGGAAGCAGAAGTGCTGGAAGCGTTTGTATGATGGTGGAAGTTAATAGTAACTTTGAATAAAGGAACTCATGAGTAAATCTTCTTTGTTTGGGTGTCGTGCGTTTCTCGTGTAAGCTGCTTGGACAGTGAGTTCGAGGTTGTGATTTGCCTAGTGAAAGTTTGGATTAGTGAAGTGTAACCTTGTGAAGTGAGATTTTAGCATAATAGAAATATTAGCGTTGTGTCTCAGAGTATGAAGGGTGATGAATTTATAGTTCTATGGGAGGTATGGTGCAAGGTATGAGAATTAACACTGTTCCTGTGTGTGCGAATGAGGTCTGAGAAGGTCTGAGAGTTAAGAGCTTAATTGAAATGGGTGACCTGGGTATTATGATCGGGGTTAACGGTAGTTGTGTGGCTATGGGCTGGGCGACCTCAAGGTGAGATATACAGCATTTTTTGAAGACCAAGTGTTGGTGGGTATTGGGAGTGCGTTGAGGTTGGGTCATAGTTTCTAGTTGTTTTGGGAAAAGAGGGAGTTTCAGTGGATTGGTGTTCGTGTTGTGATCTATGAGTTGGTACCTATAGAATGGGTACTACCGAATTGGGTGATCGGAAGACTGAGTTCCTTGTGGGCACTTTGGATGGAGTCTGTTTGCTTTATTAGATGGATATAAGTGCGTAGAGTTGCGTTCTCTTTGAGATTGAGTTGGTAAACTAAGAGTGTTTGTTTTGTGGATAAGGAAATTAGTGTTGAAACATGGAGTTCTATCTATAATGATCCACTGTATATCGATAGCCGTTGTAAGCAGCTTGTTCTGGATGATGTGGGTACAACTGTGCCTCTAGCTCTCGACAGAGTGGGAAATTTGTTGAAACCTTGTGGTTTGGGTATTCATGTGATGTATTTCTAACAGGCAGATGTGAATCTGGATTCGTGTTTTGAGCTTTGAACTATTTAGAGTTTTTTTTTAAGTGTGAAGAATGGTTAACCGTTTGAAGGGAAGGCGCGAATGGACAATATCAACGAGTGGGGTCATGTACATACGAAGGATTGCTAGTTGTCTAGTTTGGGGCAGAAGATTGCAGACTCGAGAGATTAATGGGTAAGTGTATATTTGTGAGGTGTTTGGCTCACGTGGAGTGTTCAATCCTAGTGGCTCATGAAGTTCAAGTGGCAGTGTTGGTTTTGTTTTGATGATTGAAAGACTAGAGTGATGTAGTGCAAGTAAGTAATATGGTTTTAAGTTGTGATCGTTAGTTGGCCGTAAAGGTATGGGAAATTTTGGGGCTTGTAACTCGTAAGAATAATGTTCGAGTTTGGGAAACATGTGTTTGGGTTGAAGGAGTAGTCCTCAGTTACATTAGAATACAATTGTGAATTTGATTATGAGTTGACAAAGTTGGGAGAATCTCAGTGGTGTCAAGACCTGTGACGCACAGTGCTATGGTCGAGGATGTTTTTTTTTTTTTTGGGAATGTGTATGCAGTGTGAGATGGCGGTCGTGGATGGATGGTCGATGATCAATGAAGGAGTGGTTGACTCTAATTCTGGTGTTGATTTCGAGTAAGAATTGACGTCATGTTAAATGACGAATCGTTTTAAATTGGTCAAACCCTATAAGAGTAAAATTCGATGGTTAGGAATAATTCTCATAATTGTGAAATGTTGGTGTTCGGGAGTTAAGCCTAATAGTAATAGAGGCATGTTAGCACCCTTGAGTCATGACGTTTCGTAAGAATGACCAGGATCACGGACTAAGAAAGAGGTTATGTGGACCGAACAACTAGCGAAGTGTGAGAACATATATTAAGATTAAAGGAAGGTTTGGAGTGGCTTGAGATGAATTTCGGGGAAGAAATTCCCAAAGGGGGGAAAGTTGTAGAGACCCGGTACATGTTTATTTTATTTTTCATATTTTCGGTAAGAGAAGAGGCCAAAATAAATTTGGACATGAGGGCTATAAAATTTTTTGTTCATTAAAGGTTGAATTAGTGATATGTGAAAGTAAAATTGAGATACATGGTGATGGATAGTATTATTAATTCGAAATATTTAAACGTGAGAAAAGTTGAAGGTTTGAGTTGAGTTTTAAGAAAATTCGTAGAATTTCAGTTCAAGAATTACCACTCGAGCGGTGGGGGTCCGCTCCAGCGGGCTATCGGAAAACTTTTGGAATAATCTCGAAGGTTGGAGAAAATTTGGGGGTTTATATATATATGTGTGTGCCCATGCCTTAGACCCACGTGATACCCTCTCACATATCCCTTTCCCTCTTCTCTTCTTCTTCCCTTTCTAGAGTGAGAAGCCCAAGATCCCTCATGAAACCCTAACCCTCCACCTCTCAAGTTCAAGCTTTGGAGCTAGATTAGGAACAACCAAGGGTAGAAATCAAGCTTTGGAGCAAGGAGATGGAATATGGAGCATCAAGAAAGCAAGATCCATCAACATCCAAACCCTAGAAGGAAGAATTTGGAGGAATCTCATGCTCTTGAGGCAATCCGAGGTAGGATCTAGATTCTCTCGTATGTTTGTGATGATTTGAGTTGATAATTTCTTATATGAGTAAAATGTAATAGATTTTATGCATGATTTGAAGGGATGATAGAGTAATGTATGGATTGAGTTGGGTTTTCACAAAAATTTGAGTTTTGAGAAATGATAAACCGTGATTTTGTGAAATCATTGCATAAAAAAAGGGATTATAAAGTTTGAATCTAATGTTTTTATGGTGGAAATTGAGATTTGAGACCAATTAGATGAAGGATTAAGGGTTTTGAAGTTAGATACTCAAAACAGGGGCAAATCTGGGGTTTTCCCGGCCGCAGCGCGCTCGAGAGGATCCCTATCCGCTCGAGCGCTCAACTGGCAGAGAGTTGGGCGCTTGAGCACCCGACGTCCGCTCGAGCGGACTAAATGCGTAGGGCCAACTTTGTTTGATCATATCTCTCTCATCCGGACTCCGAATTAAGTTGTTCTTATATTCAAATCGAAGCCCCGAAAGTCCTCTTTCCAACTAGACTACTCTCACAAAAAAATTCAATTTGTAGAAAAATTTACGATTAAAATAGTGAGGGTATATCAAATTTTCTTAACCATTTTTCACCCGTTTTTGGCCAAATACTTTTAAAAAGGATATTTTCATCAATATTAAACCTTTTTATCAAATTTCTTATCCCTTGGGTTATGGTTTTACCTACCTCACTACACTTGGGTTAGGATGCTAGTATCATACCAACTGGCTGTGTTTGCGATAAAAATGGGTTTTGATATGTGACTAAGGTCTTGAGAGCTAGTATGATGTGGAAAATTGTAGACTATGTAGTGACATGGTTATTATTTAAGAGTTTGTGTTTTAGAGAGAAAACATGAATTTTAACTTGTATATACAAGTATATATATATGATGGGTGCATTCCGTTTGAATGACATGACCAGGTATGAGTTAATTATGCGTTGGCATTTCATGAAGTTGATAGTTGGAATGTGATTATGAGAAACTATGTGCTGAAATTTATAATGGCATTTGAATTGAAAGAAAGAATGGAATGTTAAAATAAGACTTGATTGAAAATGAAATTGGAAGTTGAAATGTAAAAATTGAAAAGAGGTATTATGAGAAAATATTTGGGGAGAGGAATCAGTTGTGGGTTGGATTCTCGAATTTTTGTGAACAATGAACAAATAATGAACCGAAAACTTGCGCAAGATGGGGACCATGTGCCCACGGGTTAGCCCCCAAAACGTGGTGTTGTATCGTGGTGAGTTATAGAGCTATCTATTAACCAATGGTTTCGTGTAGCCTATTGGGATAATAGGGAGGGGTTTCTATAAGCTGCACCTGATGTCGGTTCATTAATTGTGATAAATTAATTGTGAAACAGTTTTTGTGATAAATCGAGTAATGCAAATGAGATTTTGTTTTTGTGAAAACTGAGAAACGAGAACAAATGTGAAAGAAAGGAATATGCTGAAAAAGGCTTAATGAATGGGTAACTTGGCATGTGTGGGCGTATGTGTGGGAATAAATAACAAATTTATGGAACGTGCATTTTTATCTTGGTTGAACCCATCACACCTCACAAATCATGCATTACATCTGAGTTAATCTATGTCCTATGAGCTTCGGTTCACGTATGTTTACGAAAACATTTCAGGTCTTGAGGACCAGGGGCAATACCAGAGCAAGGAATGCACTTTGAGAGAAGGCTTGAAGAAAGATTTTGTGTTTTATATCACGTTTGTATATAAGCATAAATGGATTACTGTAATGATATTGTCATTGTAATGGATACTTGGAAACCCGAAGCATGTGATTGTAATTACTTATTGAAAACCTTTATTCTCTATCAAATATATTTGAGTTCAAATCATTAATGAAATAAATGTTTAATTGGGTAATTTATTATACGAATTGGTTTGGGAATTAGTTCATGGGTCTCTGGGGTTCGGGGCGTGACAGAGAATGCACAAGCCTTTTGGGGCATCATCTGAGGGTATCTAGGGCTCAGTTTTGGTTAGTACATAGTTTAAGATGTTAGCTACATTGTTCATGAATGCACAAGCCTTTTGGGGCATCATCCGAGGGTATCTAGCGCTCATTTTTTTTCAGTACATAGTTTAAGATGTTAGCTACATTGTTCATGAAAACCACCTTTAGATTTGGCCATTGAAAACATAGGTTTCTAGTCCTTCAAAAATATGTGAAAGAGAGCTCTGTCAGTCACAAAATTGCAATAGTGACTTTGGGAAGTGTTTGGACCTATCCAAACTTCATATTTTAGGCTCTGTTTTGGAGGACAGGAAGATAAGCATGTTTTCTACAAGTCTCGTGTTTTGACCAAAGCTTGGTTCTCATTCTAACCTAGGGCTTTCATATCTTCAAATTAGGGTGGTCAGAATCTGATACTCTTTAGTAAAAATGGTGTATTTCGAATTCTACCTAATGAAATCACTTTAAACTAATTTTGTATAAAAGATAACTTAAAAAGCTAAATCTGGACATAAAAATCACACTTAATTCATTTTTTTACAATTAGTTATGATAATTCAAAATTCGAGGCAGAAATTGAAACACCCAAAAAATCAGGCCCTTTAGGGTTTTGGTGCCTTAGTTCAAGGTATGTTTAGATTTAGTTTATTTTCTTTGCATGCATGTAATCTATACACACACACACACACACACACACATATATATATATATATATATATATATATCCAAGTTCTAGAACCTATACAAGCTATTAAACTAAAAAATAATCACATGCAAGCATATCTAACAATAGATCAAACATGTACAACCCCTATTCTACCATCACAATGCCTTTTTGTGTGAGATTTTGTTTCCTATTCATAGATGTGTTTATAGAGATGGGTTAAGGGATATTTTATAAGAGAATTACATAGGGTTTTAAGGAGTTTACTTACATATTTGAGGGCCTAAAGAGTGAAAATTGGCTTATAGGACTTGGCTTTATGCTCCTTGGCCTTTAAAGACCCATTCTCTTGAACCCTCCTTTCTTCTTTTTCTCTCCAACGCTTTGATGAACATTTAAGAGACTTAAATCTGTTCCTTCTCTCTATATATCAATGGAAATGAAGAGGTGAAAGGGTAGTATTTGGCTTTCTTATATAGAAAACTAGTGTAGTGGGAGTAATTATTAATGTGTTCGTAAATTTTTAATTTTTTTAATTCTCATTGGTTGCATAGGAGGTGAAGACCTTTTTTAGAGATTTGTAAATCTGAACTTTTAGAAACATCATATGGGAATTCGTCCAATGGGCTGTTTGGTTGATTTTTGTACTCAAATTTTACTTTAAGCGCTTATTCAGTAGTATTTTGGTACTATATTGTCCAAGAAAAAGATTTTAAAATTGATTTGATGTATCTATTTGGTCTTCTAAAATACTAAAATGAATTATTTTAGTATTATTATTATTGTCATAGTTTATAAAAATATTGACAACAATCAATTGTTTAAATGTAGCCAATTAAGCTACTTTAAGTTATTTTAACTAGATATGACTTTTTGACTTATTTATTGTGTAAAAATTTTAAATAATGATTTGTTTATTTTTGTTGACCTATATTATTATATTATTACGTATATTACTTATTTAAAAAGTCTTAAATCATAATAATGCTTAATTTGTACAATATTTTCTCATTTTTGAACTTAAAAAGGTAAAAAGTGACTTTTTGTGCACTAATCGCAATGTGGCAGGCCATGCAAGGGCATTTTTTTTTTATTTTGTCTTTTGTTATTTACTTTATCTAAATATCTGATTTAGGGTCTCTATGTATCAAAATTTAAATTTTTAAGACTTTTTGCTTACTAGGGGTAAAATGGTAATTTTATCCTAATTATGAGAATTGTTTATTCTTAACTTTATATTTTGTGTTATTTACTTAAGTTAGGATGTTAGGAGTCTTCTCTGAGTCTAAGGGCTTTGCTTCTTGAGTATTTGGTCATCTTAGGGTTTTCGGATCGAATTAGAGTTTCGGGTTGAGTTAGGGTTTCCATCCTTCTAGTGACCTAAGATCTCATCGGCTAACCATCGCTAATACTACGGTTTGGGCTTAACATATTTGGGCCATACTTAAAAATTCTTTTAGGCTTAAACTCATAGGCTATAATTATAATTCTTCTTGGGCTAGATTGGTTGGGCTTAATTAAAAGAGTTGGGCATTGTAATTTTATTTGGGCCATATTTCTAATCTTTTTCATGATCCATGATTTTCTTGGGTCAAGTTGTAGGATTGTGATCCTATGATTTTATGTGGTTGTAGGGTTTTAAATTTTTTATATCAATCGTCCTCAAGGGTGCATGGTTTAAATCTTGTATCTTAGGGTTTCATTCTTGTTTGATTAAAAGAATGTATAAAATTACACTTGGGTTCAGTTTGTCTTCTTTTATAATTTCTCTATCTACTAGGACTAACTTATAATTTTATGATTGTTTATGATTATTGATTTTTAGATTCCAGTATTAGATAATTTAATATTCTGTAGAGTTTTACTTTGAATAATAAGGTTTTGTTCACATCCTAACCTAATTTTGGGCTTTTAGTCTTTGTTGATTTTTGTCAGTAATTCTCGTAATCTAAAATCAGGTACTTTTATATATTTTTATTCATGAGTTAGTGTCTGTTGTAAAAAATGGATAAAGATTACCTTGGAGACTTTCGTGCAGATAGAGAGAATTGAGGGACTTGCGTGTAATTTGTTAAGAATAAGATTGTTGATTACTTCTAGTGTGATTTCGAGATAATTTTATAGTATTTTCGTAATAGGTGTGTAGATTAGCATGAATTTACCAATTGTGGGGTATCTTGGGCTAAAAGTGTAATTATCTAAAAGATCAGGATTAAACATAAAATTATTAAAAATTATGAAATATTAACCCTTTGTGTATATTTTCTTCTTAATTATTGAGTTGACACTTAGCTTTCCTATTCCTTGAACTTAGAGTCTTGTTAATTGTGAACGTCTTCATATTGGGTCATTTATGAAATTTTGTTATTATTTTAGGCCAAACTGTAATTTTTGTCTCTCTTATAGGGTTCTAGGATTTTTGATTTTATTGATTTTTGGGTTATTCGATCGTTCTTTTTGGTTGAGATATATTTTTATACTTTAGAATTTTGGTTTCGAGATCCGATTCTAGGCTTAATCCTTTAACACTCTTAATCTTGATCTAACCCTAATATGAAAACTTAGTTTCGGTTGATTTAACGTTATTAATTAATAGGCTTAAAAACTGAGTCGTTACATGAGTTCTCTACCCACACCTGTTTTGGCTAGGCCTAGTATGTTAAATGTAATATCTTTCCTTTCGCTTGAATATTATATGCGTGTTTTGTGAACTTGTTTGGAAACCTTGTGTCAACTATATGCTTAGAAATTTAACAATATGAATTGCAGTGTTTGTTGTCAAAATCTCCACAAGTTATTCTATAATCTCAAACTTAAGTCCATAAGATCCCAAAACATAACACATTCATAAATATTGAAACAATTCTTAAAACCATAACACTCTCCCATTTTCTTTTATTATAGGATGGTTGGTAGACGACCGAACAACCAACAAACTAATGGGCCTACAGACGACAAAGAACCAGGACTACCTCAAGTTTTACGAGAACTTGCCGCTAGCATTAATTGTCCACATGTACGTGACTGGGCGTGATTTTTAATAGAGATGGGCAGGCAGCGGGCCAATGTTTAAGGGAGGTGTAAAACCAAGAAAAGCTAAAGAATGGCTAAGGGCCATTAAGAAGTTATTCAACTCAATAGGAGTTCAAGTTGAGGCGGACCGAGTAACTCTAGTAGCACATATGTTAGAAGAAGAAGCTATGGGACCAATTCGAAGGCTTATTTTTAGAGAAGTATTTGTTGGAGGTAAAACTGCCAAAATTAATGTTTTTACAAATGCTTTTCGATAAAAACTTAATTGGACGGGCAAACATCAAAACGGGCTCTAGATAAAACTTTTGACGTCAAATGATCAAAATCAAAACCCAAGCAACTACAGTTAATTTAGAAGAATACCATTTTCCAGTCAAATCTTCAACTACGATGTTTGTGTTGGGGTTGGTACACTGAAAATCATATTTTTAGTATTTTATTTTATTTTAATAAAATTAATTTTTTTATTTTATGAGAATCTTTATGAGCAATGCATGTGTATCATTTTTTCAATGTTATGCATGGATGTTTGATATTCTGTATAGTATTTAATCTGGTGTGTAAAGTACGGCTTACACACAGAATATCAGATTTTAGATTCATGCAGAATATAAGTTTTATGTTCACAGTTTAAATGAAAATGAACACACCATCGGTACGACTGTGGCACAGAGTTTTAGTAGGTCTGTCTTGGTTACAGGAAACAGATAATAGCATTGTCTATTATTCTAACTCTCTGTGCCAGTACACATTGTGTGTATTGAATGTGGTATTTTGGGTAATTAATTTTTTACTGACTATATAAATTAATTAACACCCCAAGGTTATTACGAATAGTACTTATCATCTTAATCCTAAAATAATTATTGATTTACATATATTTAATATTTGTTATTTTGATTTATTACAGGGTGCGATCTTATATGGGTCTATATTCTCGGTGAGTTAGATAGCAGTATTATTTATATTAAAAATATTAATTATTGGCAGAATCCATATCCCGAATGATCGGGATTGACGATACCCCCTTAAAGATGCTTATAAGTTTTGACAGGGCCAAACCCTGCAGGTGGATTTAATTATCCGACAGTCAAATAAGTTAAGCGAAAGGATTTAAAGAATATTAAGATGTCGATTAAATTAAATTATTAGTAATTATATTTAATTGGTGGGTATTGAGAATCTTAGCGTGGGGAGAAATGGTAAGCATTTAATAACATGAGTTTAATCTAAGAAGATCTTGGGATTATTGGTCAGACTGCAATTATAGTTCTTTAATGGTGTGAACTGTAATTCAGTGTTCTATAAAAATTGCAGAAACCGCTGCGTCTTTCCATAATTGTAGAAACCGTTAGTAGTTATCTGTGTTCCACTGGAAGTCTTACTCATAATTACTCCCTAGTCCCTGCTGTAGCCCTATATATATGCGAGTAGGCTGAACCAGTTTATCATTATTTATATATCATATATTGGGGTTCATCCGGTACGAGTTCTCGATAGTCCGTAGCCCACACTACGTTCGAGGATCGCGTAAGAAAATACAGTAGAAGATCTGACAGGAGTTTCAACTCGGAATCAAATCGTAGTTGAAGAATAGATCGACAAAAAGGTATTTTTTTAAATTAACTTTGGTTTTACGGGTTTATTTTTTATCGTTCGACATCAAAATTTTTATCTAGAGCCCGTTTCGGCAATTGCCCGTCTAGTTAATTTTTTACCGAAAATCGTTTATAGAAACATTAATCTTTGCAGTATTGCCTCCAACAAATTTGTATCAGAACCGTTTTGTTTTTTATTTACGAGTATCAGGGTTGGATAGTTTTAGAACTGCTGTTAATTTTGTTCTGTAAGCGTTCTAATCTGGATTTTATAATCATCATTTATTTTCATGTTTGATTGAATGCGTGGATGATATTAATTTAATTTTTTTAATCACGAGAGTTGACCGTGATAGATTAATTGATTGTGAACTCTACAGAGGCGTAAAATCAATGTAAAAATTATTGTTTTTTGGTTTTTAATTTTTTTATTTTATGCTATCAAAATAAAATAAAAAAATAAAAAGAAGAACGAAGAACACAACGGCGGCGAACAGTTTCAGCAAACTGGTTCACTTTCAAAAAAGTTTTGCAAACTGTTCCGATTTCTTACAGCGGCGAACAAGTTTTGCAAACCGGAACAGTTTTGCAAACTGTTCCGGTTTGTGGTTGGGACTTGCGCCGCTATTTTGGCTTGCATTTGGCTCTGCTTTTGGGTTGGATACTGTTGCTTTAGGCACATTTGGCAACAACAAAAAACAAACTGCCGAAACTGTTTCCAAGCAAGCGGCGCAAGTCCCAACC
This sequence comes from Heliamphora pulchella, assembly GCA_032270985.1. Taxonomy (NCBI): domain Eukaryota; kingdom Viridiplantae; phylum Streptophyta; class Magnoliopsida; order Ericales; family Sarraceniaceae; genus Heliamphora; species Heliamphora pulchella. The sequence goes on from JAULJZ010169493.1 coordinate 46,468, forward strand.
ACAAACCGCAGCAAACAGGAGCCATCCAAAACAGTGGCTGAAGCTTTTCCCAAACAGTTTTCGGCGCAGCATTCCAAGCGCAATAGCTGGCGCAAAACTGAAGCAGCAAGCAAAAGCGCAGCATCCAAACAGCACAAACCAAGCAGGGTCCCAGCGCATGATCCAAGCTTCCAATCACAAACAGCAGCCAGCGATTTCCCAAGCACCAGCGCCAAACACGGCGCAAAAAGCCAAAAACGGTGCAATCCAATCCTGTTTCGATTTTGTCCAAAGCAAGCACCTGAAGCTTGTTTCTGAATAGAAGGCAGTAGTTTGTTTACTAAGCAAACTGTGATGCATTCCAGGCGTCCCAAATAAGGGCTGTTTGGTTGGTTGCGGCAAAACCAAAGTAGTTTTCTCCCAAACAAGCTATTTTCCACTGTCAAACGCTACCTTGCTGGCTACTGTTCCCAAACAGAAGAGTTTTATTTTAAAACTGAAGCAAATAGGTTCCAGCGGCGCAATTTTAAAACTGAAGCTATTCGGTGCATGTGATTTGAAATTATCCACTAATCAGTAAAATTCTGCAGCAACTGAAAGACTGGAAGCTTATTTTAAATAGAAGGCTGAAACTCTTTAGAGTTTCAGATGGAACATAAAATTGAAATATTATTTTTTTATTTATTATGCATTTAATTTTTTTTATTAACTATGTGGATGATAAATATTGGTTTCATCCTGTTAATTTAATTAATTCAAAAATTTAATTTTAATTAAAATATTTTGTAATGAAAAATAAAATAAAATTTTTTTTAATTAATTAATATTAATTAAATGAAGAAACTTTAGATATTTTATTTTTTTACAAAATATCACGTTTAAGATGATTTTTTTTAAATCAGATATCTTGAAAAAACGTGAAAATTAATTTTGATTTTTGAATTAATTAAATGAAAAAATGTTTAATCGAAATAAATTATTATTTTTCAAAAAATGTGGAATGGAAAATTAAATAAATAAATACCTTTAATCACTACCTTAACTGAAAAATTGAAGAAAAAACTGTGTAATTATTAAATTTTATTTGTTACGCATTTAAACACGAAAAAGATGGTTTGATAAATCAGAATCTTTGGAATCGTATACATGGAAAGATATTTGATTCTTTCAGATCGTGTGGCTTTCAAAATTAATAAATTTATTTTAATTAAACAGATTTTTATAACCCTAAAAAATGTTTAAAAATCTAAGTGGAAAAGAAAATTTATTCACGAATAAATCTCGAGGTCTCCATCACCAGTTTATAGGCGATGTAATTAAATCTTGCGTGTCGGCAGTAAAGCCTTCCTCCCCAATAGACAAATTAATTGCGATATCGGCAGTACAAATCTCCTTTAGGGATAATTTTGGATAATTATTAGTATGGATCACTTCTCTAACTGAATTGTTCATTGCGAAGCGATTAATTTGGGATTAGGTGATGGTTAACACTTAGCTGTATTTAATAATATTTTCTCCAACTGAGTCGCTGCTACTATATACTGGACCGAAATAATGTTAGCTGTTTAATTTACTTTGCATGGTCAGTTGCCTAGATAGTAAAATTAAAAAGAATTGGCATGTTTGGTCTTATGAAGGATAGTAGACGTTCTCTCAACGAGGTATGCTATTCTCAGGTTACTAGGTTACTGGCGAATTAATTTTAAAATGGTAGAGGGAACTAAATTAAAATGAATTCAAAATTTTGCTCATCATAATTAACGATTTTTTAATTATGTGATTCTCAGAATTAAAATAGATTTCAACCCACTCGCTTCTATCCTCAAAGAAAACAAACTTACGAGACTTAATTTTGTTGACTGGAAATGTAACTTGGATATAATTTTAACTACAAATGGTATTCCTTCAATACCAAGAAATGTATTTATTTTTGAAAATTGTTCTTTCTCTAAGCCGAAAAGTATGAAGAAGAAAAAGATTTGGAAACAGGAAGACAATTTCCAGGGTAGTTAGTGGGCCACAAACTGGTGTGAAAAACCCGAAAAGCAGATATTTTTACTGCAACCAGACTCGGCACTGGAAAAAGCTATGTCCAGTATGTTTTAGAAGGCAGATCAAACAGGATAATTTCTGTTCGCTGGTTGTGAAAACATGTTTAGCAGTGTTATTTACCGGTACTTGGTGTGTAGATATGGGAGCCACTAATCATGTCTGCAATTCATTGCAGGGGTTCCAAGAAATTTGACAACTTAGTGATGGAGAGATTTACCTGCATATGGGCAATGATACAAAAGTAATAACAGTTGCAGTAGGAGATATCACTCTCAATTTTGGTAGAGATCGGATTTTAATATTGAGAGATTGTCTTTATGTACCAGCCATAAGAAGGAACTTAGTTTCTGTTTCTAGATAGGCTAAAGATGGATATTTTGTTTATTTTAATAACTCTGTGGTTATTAAGGATAATAAAAGGGTTATCTGTTCTAATACATTGGTGGATGATCTTTATATTATTACTCAAATCATTCCAACACTGTAATTGACTGAAACGAATAATACATCTATATTACCATATAAGAGAAAGTTTCCTTATTTAATAAACCAAACGTTTTTTTGGCACTTATGCTTAAGTCATATTAATCTAAAAAGTATAAATAGACTGGTCGCAGATGGACCTTTGAGTTCATTGGAAGTGGAGGCACTTCCAGTCTGTGAATCTTGCTAAGAGGGTAAGATACCAAGAGCCCCTTTTCGGCCAAAGGCTATAGAGCTAAAGAACCGTTGGAGCTAGTTCATTCTGATGTGTGTGGTCCTATGATAATCTGGGTTAGAGGTGGCTTTGAGTACTTCGTCAGTTTCATTGATGACTACTCAAGGTATGGATACATTTACCTGA